>BPLR01005070.1:0-34505 GCA_021605095.1 Caerostris extrusa | reverse complement strand
AATGCTGTATATGTGTAGAACAATATTTGAACAAATAAATTACTATTATTAGTGGAGGTGTTCATATTTTTAAAATATTTTATTTATATTTTATTTTAAATATCAGCTTCAGAAAAAAATTTAAATAATATACTTATTCCATATATATATAAAATAGATAGATAGATAGATGAGATTGTAATATTTTCAACGTTAAAAAACAATATAAGTATTATTACACAATTATACAATACATTGTTATACTTATATTTCTTCTAAATTATTAAAAATTTATTGATTCAAATTTTAAATATTACATCTATTAATTTTATATTTAAAAAATACAGTTGCACATTAGCTCTATTAGTAAAAAATTTGTAAAAATTTTGCATATTCAACTTTAAAATTCTATGAGGAAATTAAAGTCCATTGAAATTTAAATATAGGGATGTATTTAAATCGATAATCCGAAATATTACATGGCTCAGGCTTTTGGAGATAAAATACAAAATGAGAAACCATTTTATATGGATGTATTATACGTGTTTTATATTAAATTTTTCAAAAGCTGCATTTGTAATATTTTTCAACATCGGTGGTCTCACTTGTATATCTTGTTGCACATACATCATTTGATCCCCCTTATGTATGCGCACATTAAGCCAGCCTATCATTACTGCCTTGTATATTTTAGTATATAGATCAGTGGTCCTCTTTTATACATAAGGGGACCACTGCGATCTTCAATAATTGGTTATCGGTAATCTTTCAATATCAGAGTATGTTTGAATAATACCAAAGAATTTTGCGTAACTATATTATCTTCAACTGAAGAAAATAAACATTTGATTTGATTTACTGAGAAAAGATTGAGATATTTATTTTTATGACGAAAAAATATATAAAGAATGTTTTATAATTTGTTATATTAAAGAAATGAGCCTTTATGGGGGAATATCGAGCTCGAAATATCAGCTCAGGAGAAGCATTGTATGGAGCTTAGCTCAAATCGAAGCCATGAAGCTTTATTAATCCAAGCCATGGAGCGCATTAATCAAGCCATGGAGCGTAAATAAAATGGGCTTACAAGTATACACCATCTGGTGGATGTCAATTACACGATTCAACTAATTACATCGCAACGGATAGTATCAAGTAAAGTAAAATTTCACGCTCGCAAATTGAAACAAAATAAACGTAAAATCAAGCTTAAATCTTAAAATATGAAAGACCATATGATGCGACAAATTAAATTCCCAACATTAAAATAATTGAAATACATAGATTTAGAATTTAAATATAAAGGCATTAGATTAAAAATTAAAAAAATAGGAGTGAATACATTAAATCTATATAGTTAAAAACTAACATTATAAAAGACAAAATATAAAAGTTGAGTAAAGGTGTTAGAAATAAATAAAAATAAAATAATTAAATAATTATTTACAAAAAAGGTACTTGTATTTAAAAATATCTAACTATAATATTTACTTTAGAGTTTTTGGGACAAAAAATGTAAAAATATATATATAAAAAAAATATCAAAAGCTGGTTATCTTGAAATATACGAAGTTAATGAAGAAAGTCAATTATACATTGGTTTCAGCAAATCATTAACTTTTCAATAGAAAACTATAAAGTCAATGAAGACATATAAGCTACAGTTTGTGAAATATAACTTTAAAATATCTGAGTCTTTCACCCAAATTGGTCTTAAATAATATTCATTATCACCAGTACAATTTTCGTAGTTAAGAATTATTTTGATTTGAAATTGGAAAAAACTCTCATTATTAAAGTAAAAATGCTAAATAATTAAACTTTTTCAACTTATTGCTTTATAAAAGAATCGGCCAGAAATTCATGGCAGTTTTAATAATAAACCACACTGTCTTGCATGAAAAACTTTTCTCACTTTTATCTGCGATAAATAACCAGTGCAAAAATGAAACTATGCTTTTGCACCCGAGCACACTCTGAGCATACATTAAAAAAATCAATGTTGAGATTGAAAGTCGTCTTGAATCCAAGAGTTCAGCGAAGTTGTTAAGCTGTTGTACAAAGCTATGACCGATAGACATCTTTCATATATGTGGTTTCTTTTTGCACATTCACTTATTTAAAGATCAATTACAAAAAAACAAGTAACCCTACCGCCATACAAAGAAATAATAACTTAAATTACAGGTCAGTTCTCTACTTGGGTCAACAAAAAATATTATTTTAGTTCTAGAGAAATTCTCTTTCTTCCATATGAAAACCAAAAATAGTGAGTCAGAGTTGAAATTAATGGATTAATATTTAGAAAAACTGTGATGCATCAAGTGAGTCATATCCACTACAAGTTCAAAAAATGTATTTGAACTTAGAGAAATTGAATAAAGAAGTGATGAAATATAAAAGTATTTTATTACCGATTGAAAGCTGAAATTTCCTCTTACATCTAGCGACATCTATTGGTAGATACATGCACCTTTAATCTAAGAAAAATAAAATTAATTAATTTATTTAATTAATGAATTAATATTTGAAAACACTGTATTAATATCAAGAGTCATCCTACAAGTTCAAAAATGTATTTGAACTTGGGAGGATGAATAAAAATTATTTTAACGATTGAAAATTTGAACAAGATATATATATATATATAGAGAGCTAATAGAAGGAATTGAAAAAGAAGTAATATATAAAAAAAAAAAGTCCTATTCCTACTTAGGAAAACAAAGAAAATTTTTATTTTTAGTTAATAGAAAAACTTTTTTTTCTTCCATATAAAACTAAAAATTAATTAATTGAAATTTATATCTGGTGTCCTCTATTGGTAATTAATATTTGGAAAAACTCTTAATTAAATTTAATGAATTAATTAATGTATAAAAAACTACATCCACATACAAGTTTAAAAAATGTATTTGAACTCAATGGATAAATAAAAAATATTTAATAATGATTGGAAATTTGAGCAAGATTATATATAGGGAGAGTGTGGAACTAATAGTAGGAATTTAAAATGACTTTATTTTATCAGGCGGTCTCAAAAATGCAGTTTATTCATTTAACTCACTCATTTAAACATAGGATGGTTCCAATAAAATTTATATTAATTTGAAGTATTATAATTGCGATAAAATAACAAAAAAACTTATTATTATTGCATATTTAAATATTTTTATCATTTAATATTGTTTTGCAATAAATTCACACAAAAACTCTCTTACGTTTTCTTAATAATCATAACATGAAGACGTTAAATTATTTAGTTAATGAATGAAATAATTATAATTTTGGATACGGCCCTTTTCTGTAACTGTGAAACTTATAAGAAGTTTGTAAGAGGCTAATAAGAAGAACAAAAAATTAGTGGGTACTTTCCATGAGGATACTACAAATATAAGAAGCTTGTAACAAAATTAGGGTACTTTGAAATAAATAAATTAAATATATGAAAAAAAAAAATATATACTTTTAATTCAGGTGTCATAATGGAAAAGTTGGGGTTAACAGTTATTTAACTATGTTAATTAATTTTATTAATAAACTGCATTGCAGCATAGATTATTTTTATATTATCTATCTATCCATCTGTATATCTTATCTATCTACAAACATATATTTCATGAGATTTAAAGGGCTTTTGAAATAGCGTCATATGCTTCAACTTAGAAGGTATATATATCTCAATGTTTGTTACAATATAATTGCTACAAATGTCGGCTTATTTGTAAATTCCTTAAGATGCTGACCATAAGGATCGTATTTTGAAACAATTATTTACAGTAATTTTCATTGAGCATTAGAAAATTTTAATTTTAATTATAAACAAGGCCCTTAGGCTAGTGTACAACCATTCAATAGCTGAATTTAGCTTTGAATCCTCTAGCAGCATAAATGTGCAAGCTACTCTTTATAAAATAAAGTTATTTGTTTAGAGTTTTCAAGGTTTTGCCTAATACGAAAACACATTATGGTAGTGACACTCAAAGGCATTCATGAAGGGAAATTTTTGTCACGTTATGGTAATTTTTTTGCACACTAGGCTAATTAGACCGAAACCCACAGTTTAAAACAGCTTCCGAACCACAAACAAAAATCCATGACACCGCGAGATTCGAACTGAAGGCAGCTCGTTAGCCCCTTCGCCAGGGCCTCTGACAGGAAGGGAAACACATCATCAAACTTCAGGTGAATTTTTCCATTCGGATATAATTGAATATCCGTAAGTTCAACCTTTGCACAGATATACACACCCCACAACCCACATTAATGTGACCACACCTATATATCAATGTGAAATAACCAATCACAAAAGGCAGGTAGCACATTGCAGTGGAGTGTATATAAATAATTCCACTTAATACCACATTCCACAATCCACTAAAGCCAGATTATATAAAGAGTGTATATTCTGGCTTTTATGGTCATATTTATGTGACTGGACTGATATATGTGTAATTAAAAGAATAAGAAAACTATTAATCAGAAATATATAAAGATATAATATTGAAGAAAAATATTCCATCAGTTTTCAAAAATATATATATATTATTACATCCAATTTATGAGTTTCTAGTTTCGTCAAAAATATAAATATTTGATGAAAATAACACTCAAAATACTACCTATGGTTTGATACGTATGTATTTGGTTTCATACAATGTAAACAATAACTAATTGTGTTTTCTGGATTTCTGCTATGAAAAGAGATATATCTTAGAAAGAAAAAAAATAATAAAAATGTTTAATCATACCACATTCAATCAACGTTTTCTTTCCCCATAAAAACAAACATTGCAATTTAATGAATCCTGAAATTCTATACTTTCTTTGCAGTAGGTGGAAGAAACTGAAGATATTTGTTGTGATCTTTGCAGGTTTTGATTTCACTGAAAAAAATAAAAGCCTTAAAGAAAATTAGATTTTTTGTGTGTGGAATGTTTGTTGATTTGGGGTTCTTTTTTTTTTTTTTTTTTTAAGTTTGTATAGAAGAGAAAGAGTTAAAAGATTTAATTTTAAATTATGTTTGTTACAAGAGTGACTTTTAACATTAAGATTAAAATTTTATTTTTTTAAATTGCTGAAAAAAAACTTTAAAATATCAATTTATAAGTTAAATAATTAAAAGGAATATACTTTTTTAAAAAGACTCCATTATTCAAATTAAATATAAATTTTCTTGGTTTTTAAAATAGACAGTAGAAATGGGCTAAATAGTTAATTTTCGTTAACGGTGATAATGAAATGCTAACATTAATTTTAACCGTTAAATTTAACACTTTTTAATTTTTTAATGTGGAGTTATATAATGTACATGATTACTATAATTAACCACATTAAAATGAATTGTAATACAAAATGTATTTATTAGGAGATCTACCAGGTGAAATACTACATTTTCATGTTATAATTTATGTATATTATTTACACTATTTTTTTTTCATTTGCAGAAAACTTAATTTTCTATTTCAAAATTTTGGATTAAAATAATTAAATGAGCCATTTTGATTTTTTCTTAAAACTTTAATTTTAAAGTAATTTTTAGAAAAATATTTTTCTTAGAAATTTTTAATCACAATGAATATCTTGAGTAATTAAATAAAATAAAAGATCCATTTATAATTATAAAAATATTATTCAAATTCCTTAGAAAAAATGATGAAACATATGTGTTGAAAATTTGAATTTTTCGTGGTTAAATATTAATAATTTTTTAAAATGCATTTCTAAAAGAGACAATCTTGATTTGAAAAGTGGCAATTCAAAGTGGACAAACTTGAGAATCGATCTATTAATCTATCAATAATCTGTTGATTCATCTACAAAATATATTCGATTAAAAATCTCATTCCTTTAGAAGAATTTAGCTGCCCAATATTTCTTAACATATTACAAAAAAAGAAAATTCACCATTGCTAGGTTTTATTTAACATTCTTTATATTTTAAGGTTTCGTTGATCATGAAATTTAATAAAATTAATGAATTAGAACAATGAAAAAAAATAATGTATTATATAATATCATTACAACCTACCATATCATTAAGGGATGGAAATAATCTCATTTACAAATATTCAGTGCTCATATGCATATATAACTTCAGTGTTCATATTCATAATCGTATATAGTGCATATATAAGATCAATTAAAATGTAATAAATTAAACAATAAGTACATAAAAAGTGATTATCAAGTGATAGAATTGCTCAGTGAGAATGCTTTAATTTTAAACTTACTAAACTTTTTCTTGAGTTAAAAATTAATGCTGACAGGAGTGTGAGAGACGAATTTAACAGGAATTTAATTTCTCTAAATTCTTCTGATCTTCGTATTTAAATTAACATAATTAAATTTAAATGCTAATCAAACTTTCCCTGCAGAAATATTATACATTTTTAACAGTGTTAAAATCAACTGCTGATATTAAACCTTTAGCTATCCGTATAGTTGAATCCATTGGTGTTAAAATTCACACTACACCTGATTTCACTAGCGCCGTGGTTGTGAAGCACTTTTAAACAACTGATGAAATCAGTTGGTAAAAACATTCATATTAAATTGAACAAGTGTTTAAAGTATCTTAATTTGTATGCCATCTAAATTCGATGTTGAATACCACTCTCCAAAAGTAACCGTTAATTCTTCGTTTCATCAATTGAAGTTGATGCTAATTCTCGTCAGCATAATGAAAATAATAGTTATATTAATATTTGCATAGGACAAATTGGTAGTGTAAAGAGATGCCTTCTATAGGCATTTTTATACATCACATGCTAAAGTGGAAAAATAAGCTAAAATAATAGTTTTAAATATTCTGTATTGCATACAAATTAGCAGTTATAGCCTAGAATAAATCTATGAATAGTAAGACCAGTTGATCATGAACAATTTAGTCGTCCCCAAATCTTGATACAATTACTAATTCATACTTAATAACAAAGCCGTTTGAAAAGCAAATACACAGATGTTTCCGTAAATCTAATCTAATGCCATGTTCCCTTTTCTGAAATCTTTGATAATCCATTACTTCTTTCTGCGCAATGTCTTAAGTGTCATTTATCGTAACATAGGGTCATTTTTATCCCTTGATGTGGTAGCCATGGTCGAGTTTTTCCGTTACATGGTCCATATACCACAGAATCATTTTGCGTAGAGATATTTCGCGGGCTACTGCTCTCAGAATTCAATATCTGTCTATTTCAGAAACATTACTTGCAATTCTGAAGTACATTTCGAGAATAATAATAAACACAGTTGGCCGACAAGACTAGTTAAGAGTATTCTTGAATATATATATATATATATATATATATAGAGAGAGAGAGAGAATGGGGGGATTAATATTATTTATAAAAAGTTTAATTAACGAATTAATATCTCATTACGACTTATAGTTTCATGAAAATGTTTTAAAGTAATTTTTAAATGAAAAAAGAGCTCGATTCTAGTGACTGAATCGCTGGGGATACGTGTCTGAATACACGGCGTGTTGACTTTTACGAGAAATTTTAGTAGTATTTGCATCTAAATTTCTGTACCACCAGAAAATAAATACAGGGACAAATTCATGAAATTTGGACTACAGTTCTACGTGTACAAGGAGTCACTTCATTTCCGAAAGTAGTGATTGCAATGGTCTCCGTGAATTAGATCATCTTCAGCGATCTAGATATTATATATATATATATATACATATATGTGTTTGTGTGTATGTATGAGCGTATAGAATTTTATGTATATTAAATTTAATTTGAATTTCAAAAAAATCAGTGATAGATATAAAAATAATAAAAATAAATTTTTAAAGGTAAAATTACTAAAAGGAAATATAATTCTGATGATGACGTTTTCTAAGCCTATTTATTACAATGCCTGATTGTCTTTTCGTAGAAAGTATCATTCAATTATACAAATTTCTTGCTACAAATAATGACTTCACATAAATGAATACACTTCAATAAAATGTATCAAGAACAGACAGGATAAGACATACAAGACAGGATAACACAGAACATTTTTCTTAATAAAGAGTTTAAGTACATTGTTTAAATTGGAAGCCTTAATGAGATATTAAAATTACTGCGAGCGCCATATTTAAATCCTGTTTCGGTGGATTCCTTTGGTTCATTTCCATTCTCATTTTCTTCTTTCGTGGCCTTTTAGATAAAATAATTGGATTTCTTTTAAATTGTCTTAAAAGGGAAGTCGTTTTAGTTCTATCTTTTTTTTAATTAATAAGAAAAAGGAAACTTGACTGCCGTATATAACACGCTTAGCAGACTGATTTCGAATATTGTTGCAAAAAAGGAAATTTCAGTATCTTTGTTTTTAAAAAAAAGTTTTAAGAATTTAACTTTCTTTTTTTACTGATTTTTAAGAAATATATAACTTTCAAATTTAATACAATTTTAGAATTGTAAAAAAAAAAAAAAAAATGTAATTTACAATTTCTCCTTTTTGAATGCAATGTATTCTTAATAGTTTTATGTTTAATACATTTAGTCATTTGACGAACTTCATTTAGTATATATGCATTTAAACTTTTAGCACGATCTTTTTTATGTTAATATTAATATATATGGAGGTGAATTTGAGTCTTAAAATTTTAAACTATCTATACATTAAATTTTAATCATTAAAGCAAATATATTAAACTTTATTAATTACGAGAAATCCATTGGTGATTGATGGATGAGTGAATAGCTCTTTTTTCGCTCAAGGCCACAGGTTCTGGGCTCGAGCGTCTGCGGAACATGCATGCTTGTAGTGGTGCGGAATCCACCCTGAATTGTAAATCTAGGTCTAAAGTGGCTGTTGGGTGTAGGGGTGACTACCCTACCCCATAAAAAGAAAATTTCTCGTGTTTCGGAATCTGCTAATATGCAGATGGCTTCAACTCACCATGGTGTTGTTGCGTCATTGAAGAAGAAGAAGAAATTCATATACATGTTTATAAAAAAAAAATTTGTCTGCCCGGCTATATTTCTAAAAAAATATGGACTTTCATTTGGATCATCTTTCGTGGCCTTTAGGAAAAATAATTTGATTTCTTTTAAATTGGGTTTTCTTTTTTTTTTTCACCAGATAGTATTAGTCATTTTAATTGTTAAAAAATAGTTTCATTTTTAATAATTATAATTATTTAAATTGTAAATACTTGGTATAATTCTTATTTAATTTCACGCATTTTGCTTTCACAATTAAAAATATTTTTTAAATTATCTGCTGAATTCCAAATAAAAGTTTGCTGAAGTTCGTTAATGTTATAAGAATATTTATCGAAGTATTTCTTTCATCTAAAATTCACGTTTATGGAAATTAAAAATGTTTTATTTTCTGTAATTGGATCTTATCTTCTTTTAGAATATATGAACAGAAATATCTTACATGAAACAAAATTAATATTTTTACTTTGTAATTGTTTCGAACAAATCTAGAAACTTTCTTTACCATAATAATTATATGCATTAAAAAAAAAATTGCTAAGAAGTATCCCACTTTGTTATTTCTGATCTTTTTATATAATTTAACTTAAACTTCAGTTTTCACTAAGCAATTTGTAAGGCGGTAAAATTTATTTATCGAAAACAGTTTTGTTTATATCAAAGGTTTCAAAGATTTAAACAAGCGAAAATTCCTTTAAAAATTTGCAAAACCTTCAAAAATATTCACATGATAAGTTAGGATGCTTTAACTTTAAAACATCAAATCAAAAATCATCAAAAGTTTTAAACCTTTCTTTGAAAGATTTAACTAAGTTAAAACAATGGTAAATGCTTTTTTAAAATTCATTGATTTTTTTAATAAATTCATAATTTTCATTACAAACATAGTTAATGTTAGAAAAAAAAAAACAGTAGAGTGTGAAAAAGTTTAAGATTAATGTGCAGGACACAGAAACTACTTAAAATTCAACAGACAGCATAAATTACTTTATGCAGATAGCTGCAATTAAATCATGAGAACAAAAAAGAAAATTAAAATATCTTTTGTTATCTGAATTTTTTTATGTAAACTCTATATAAACCACGTTTTATCCTTTAAATGTAGTTATAATTACATATAACAATTATTTCAAAAATATTGTGTCAGAAATAATTTTAAGCAAATATAATTTAACCAGCATCGTTATGCAATTGATAATTCATGAAAAAGTTTAAATAGTTAAAAATTAAATATTTGTGAACTTGTTTATTCATTTTCGATTATGTAGTGAAAGATAACATATATAAAATTAAAAATGAAATATAATTTTTTAAATCACGAATGTTAGAATTTAAAAAAAGTGAACATGAATATTATATTAAAGGGAGATATTTTTTAAAGAAAATGTCACATTAATTTTGGAAGTAGTATAAGGAACTAGGATAATTTTTTATCCAGGTATTGGAAATCCAGGTTTTCATAATAAAATATGAAAATATTTTTAATTATTAAAAATAAATTAGTAAATATGTCTGAGTTTTAAATTTTCTTTAACTTCTGAAAATGACATTTTTTTTTTTCAAATAAGAAAAATTTCAAAGTGTTAGCAAATTAACAATAAACGTTACCTTAAGATATGATTTTATGTGTTTTTTTTTACATTAGTTTAAAGATGCTTCAAAGTGTTACCAATTTAGCAATAAACGGTACCTTACGATATGATTTTATGTGTTTTTACATTAGTTTTAGGGATGCCTCAAAGTGTTGCCACTATAACCAAATATTCTGCTCTTACATTCAAAGGGATGATCTAGATACATGAACATCGCCCACACAGGGGTTAATTTAACCCTAGAGTTATTTAGAGAAGCTCTCAGGCAAGATCCACCAACAGAACATCATCAATACTAATCAGCTAAAGCGAAATAATCCAGTTTTCAAATTTAATGTACAAGTGTTTTGCCCACTCTCCATTCCAGTAAAGCGTGGGGGAATGCCCCTTGTACTGTAAGGAGAGGATGGATTGCACTCTTTCATCCATAAAGTAATGGCCACAATTCTGAGTGCGCATCGATTCTTTGGCTATGATGCTACACTTCAATCATTTCCAACGTAATTGCATCAGGAATTACTTAATTACTTTCGATTTCAATATAGAGTGAGTTTTAGAAGTAGATATTTATCTACTTATAAACAGTATACTAACAAGTAGATATTCATAAGTTTTCCATGTACTTCTGCAGATATCCATCTATATTATAGATATTTTCCAGTAGATATTCATAAGCTTTCCCATGCACTTCTACCGGTATCCATCTACAATATAGATGTTTTTAAGTAGATATCCATTTATTCCCATCTAAGATTGTTCGTAAACATTTTCTAATGTTAAAATTAAAGTTTGCCTTTTCACATAGATTAATGTCGATTTATATTATAATGGAGCAATATAAATTAAATCATTTCGCCTCATTCGCTTTCTTCAAATTTATTTCTTGAAATGACGATAACACTTCTAATATTTGTTTCAAAATTTATTTGTAAAACTATATCATGATAACGATAGTTTGGCAATTATGTATCATAATTACTAGATTAAATATTTGAGTACGATTAATCATCTTTTGCATTAAAATTAGATGTACATTGAAAATGATATAAATCTTTTGAGTAGATGTGGTAGATATATCGTAGATGTATATTAGCATACTTTAAATATATATCTAATTATAATTCTTCAATTCATTAGAGATTTCATAATGAAAAATAAAATAATCTTTGATAACAAGTGTTTTATAATGAAATTTTAATATTGAATTTTATTTTTTAATTCCAAGTCCTTTATTGACAATTTTGGTAAATATAAAATTGCGAAATGTATGCAGAATATGAAAGAATAATTTATTTATTTATTCTGGACCTGCATTTTTAAACGTAATGTATAATGTATTTGCTTTATATTATGAAATAATAGAAATAAACTAATATCTTCATATTGAAAAAAAAAATATTAAAAATTTTATTAATATAATTAATATATTTTTATATTATTCATTATGTTCAGAAGTTTGTTTCTTGAAAGCTACTTTTGAATTATTTAATAGACATTATTAATATTGCATGCTCGTTAAAATGTAAAAAATCATAATTTTTCAATAATTTAGTTTATAAAATAAATCCTAATTTAATTTGATTGGTTATTATTTATTTATTTTACCATTCATTTTGCATGCATTATATTGGTATTATTTGTTAATTATTATTAATGTTTATGCCTAGGTCATTTATGAAATTGATTAAAAGCATTAAATATTCTAAGATAGTCCATATTTCCTGTTTAAAAACGTTTCTCATCAAAATTATCCGATAAAGTAACATAAATAAAATACAATTTATGGGAGTATAATTGACCGTAAGAATAGAATAAGAACCAATGCATAATATTAAATTATTTCTTTCTTCCTAGTTCTGCGTGAAAAATGGATTTCTATCAGTGCATTCATTTGGAAAATTTGCAGTTCATTAAATCATTATTCATGGTATACGTTTGGCCTAAAGCCAACGAGAAACTCTGACATGAACTTAATTTAGTATTTTAATTTTTACAATTATTTTCCTGACTTAAGCCATAAAATAGTAGGAAAAAAAGATTTGCTTGAGGCTGGAAAGGAAAATTTTTAAAGACATAATGTGTAAAAAATTAATAAAATAAAATTATGTTTTACTTTGTAATTTATGAATAATGCCTCCATCTTGCTCAAGATGATGAAATATAATCTTAATCATTTGCACGTTTAACAATTGCAATCATTTGCACGTCGGGGCTTGATGGTCGGGTGGTTAGCGCTCTGGCGCTCGAATTTCGGGTTCGTATCCCGGAAGTGCCATGGATATTTGTATTGGTTCGTAATCCATTTTAAACCGTAGGTCCCTGTCTAACAGGAGCGTTGTGGGGATATTGTTACTCCGCTTCCGTAGTTTATCTTCAAAGTACACGAAATTCCTGGGTAGTGCAAGTGAGTAACTTCGGTGCAGCGCTTACCTTAAGGCATCAAATAACTGTCTAAGTGCTTGCCAGCTGCATTAGAAAAACAATTACAATGTCAAACATATTTACAAAATTATAATTTATTTAGTTTAGATTTTGTTGAAGATTATATGTTATAAAAGTAAGAGTAAAATTATTCGCATGATAATTTCTCCTTAAGTAGTTATTTTCATTTCTGATTTATACACGTATCTTTAACTGTGCACTAAATTACGTCAAATATTTTAAGAAGTTGCTTTTTATCAATGAGCATATAAAACCCCGCTTAAATATAGGAATTTCCTATTTGATTTAAAATTTATACAGGTTTTGATAGCCCTTTTACTTAAATAAAAAATAATCCACAATTTATAATCCTAATTATTAGCTTAAATAAAAAAATAACATATATAAATTCAGAATTAATTTAATCTGATTGCATATTCTTAATGGTATATTGTTGATTGAATAATTCTTAAGGAAAGCATACTAAATTATTTTATTAGTAAGATTCACTGATAAGGTTTTTTTTCTCTTTTCAAATATTTGATGATAGAAGACAATAGCTATTCAAGAATATCTTTCTTGATAAATGTAATTAATTATTAGTTCGATTTTCTTTTTTTTTATTTGAAATAAGTTATTTATGAAATACTCGCATTAACATTGAATTTATTTTGGTGCACTACATTTTTAAATATGTTAATATGAATGATCTTTGTAAAAAAGTAAGGTTAAAACAAAAAATAAATAACTAAATGAAAATAAATAATACAAACTATTATTGAATATATTAATAAATATATATAATAAATATAATAATATTCATCATAATGAGGAAATTTATACAAATTCCATTTGATTTGTAAAACAGGTTTTCTTCAATAACTGTACTTATAATTGCAAATATCATAAAATTCATATTCATGGTTAATCTCATTTTTAATTCACTTTAAAATTAATTTCTATATTTAATTTCTGAAATTGTAAATTTAATTTCCAACGAAATATATATTTATTTTTGAACGACTTTATTTATTATATAAAAAAACGAATTAATGTTAAGAAAGTTAGTTAAAATAATCACTTTTTTGCATGATTATAAAAAATTCAGAAAATAAACTTTATTGAAATCGTTATTTTTAAAATATTTTAAAACCCGAGATTTTTCAATTGTTCTATCAATATTTGGGAGTTTTAAGTGTTTTGTTTAAAAGATTAAAAGATTAGAATATAGTTCGACCTAAAAAATGTAATAACTCTTTATATAAATATATAATTCTTTTTAATACAAAATCGATTCTTCTTCGATATAAATGGAATCAGGATTCAAGAAGTATCAAATACTCAATCTTACAATACATATTTTTTTCTTGAAATTTTTAAGCAATTTTGAGTTTCAATCTTATCATATTTCTTAGTTTTCCATTTATAATGATTATTTTTCCATTTATTCCTTCATGACTGCACGTGCAATAAGCAATCAATACTTTGATGAAAAAGCAATAATAAAATTGAGAAATAAGTAAAAAGTAAATAAGAAATAAGTAAAAAGTCTTCAAAACTTTTGTAATAAAATATCTACCTATGACAGAGAATATGAGAAACAAACTAAAAATCATCAGCATCAAAGTTATTTATTTTTTTCCATTCAATAGCATCTTTTTTATAATAATTAAAAAAATCATTCAAGGTTTTCCATGACATTTACTGGAAAAAAAAACGAAATTGACCTTTATTCATACTTTGCCAAGTCTGAGATGGAGATTAAAAATATTCCTTTTTGATGATGTTTACTTTCGAATATCATAAAATAAAAATCGAAGAAAGTAGTTTGCACAGTAAATATCCCCTAGTAATGGATTGAAGAAATCATTAAGGGGGATTTTACGAAAGGTCTTCTATTATGAAATTTCTTTAAAGGTAATTCAAAATTCTTAGATAATGAAAATTTGAGTTATGTAATAGCCATGTCATTTACACAGCTATTGATATTTAACTACTAGTAATAATTTATTTTTTTTTTTTTTTATTTCATTAAGTTTACTTAAAAATCTCTTTATAATTGAAGCAGAAATATTTGTTAAATTTGGTATTCTTATTTAAGTAATAATCACTATCATGGACTATTATATAACCACTAAGAAAATTAAGTTAAATTAATAAATTATAATTAGAGGATTACTTTTACAAATTATACATATATTTTTCATATTGCCACAAGACCCTGAACTCTTAAATCTTGATTGTGCTATTTTCTTTTAATAATGGTATGATATAATTAAATATAACCAGTATACTTAATTATTAACTACTGTAATCAAATGATATTAAGGTATCCTGATTATTTTTGAATAGTATTGTTTTTTCATTATTTGAAGATATTTGAATTATTTATTGGTATTTATTTTATGAGAAAGTAATAAATTACTAAAAATACATTTTTTAAGATGATACTTTTGAACAGATATATATGTATATTATAAAATACATGTATATATACATGTATAATATAAAAAATAACTTAATTGATAAATAAAAGGATAAAAAATTGGGATAAATCCAATTAATGTTTTCTGAAAAAGTTAAAAGTACAATTAATCCTAAATAATTACATTTTTGCGAAAAGTAGAAACAATGTTATTCTGAATGTTTTTATAAAGCTGTCTCGATTGTTTATAACAGGTATAACGTCTTCACAGCATCTAAATAATAGCAGTTATTAATAACATAGTAATTAATTTTGTTTACACTATATTAACTAATTTTTTAAATATTTAATGTTCTCAACATCCATTTAATGGATGAATTGTAGAATTACACTCAAACAATAGGTCTCACCACTAAACAAACGTCGACAATAATCAAACAATAAAAGCCTCAAACAATAACTCCAATAGTAATCATCTTTTAACCTGATAAATAGTAATCAAACTCCTCACGGCATAGATTGCAATTTTTCTTTCAAGTAATTGTTATTGCCCCTCTTAAACAGAAATTCTTTATATACTGGCGCCATATTGTCTGATGATGAGATTAGGAAGTTCCCGTTTTTTCTCCAGCACTTTGATTTTTGCTGACCTTGATTTTTCGACGTTTAGGGCTGAAGTCATAGGAAATATTCATACCATACAAAACAGGTGACGACATAATTTATAACAGATCATTTTAATTTAACAAGTTTAAATTATCTTTTATATAATCTACTGCTGTGTAGAGCCATCTTTGTAAAAAAAATAAAAATTTTTGGATATCCCCTTAAAGTAGCGCCTGTCTTCATTGAGAAAGCAAATGTTTTATATAACAACTTCAAATAAGCATAATATAAAAAAACACAAATATAAATTTTTTAGGCAAACACGAAAGTTTTTCTTTTATACAATTTCCTTTTGGTTGAAAATATTTTGAGAAAACATGTTTTCAGTCACGGACGACAAACTACTTTCTATATATCTAGGTACGAGTATATGATGACGATGTAGATGTTAAAAAAGTCAAACCTTTGGACCATGGAAATTGTAAGAGTTTCTGCAAAAAGAAATTCAAGAGTTCACATAATAAACTTTTGGAAATGTTTATACTCAAAGAAAATGAGAATTTGGCGTGCATGAATGATTTTTTGTACTTAACTCTGCAAACTACAACCCTACTTTTGAGAAAAAGGTTATATATATAGGCCTAGGATGTTTACTCCTATCTCTTAAACCAGATTTGAGCAGAATTTCTTTAATTTAATCGAAAATAGATTGAGTCAAACATCTAATTTGACAAAAGTGGGTTATTTACATCATTACCAATCATGATTTCTCATGCTGATTTTGTAACTAATAATTATATGTGAGTACTTTAACAGAAACTCAGAGCATCTGAAATGAAAAATTGTAAGATCCAAAATATTATTTCTGTACTTTTAATTAATTTCACAGGAAATTTTTTACATATTTCTGTACTTTTAATGCTGTCTGTAATTTCATCATCTAAATAAATCTTTCTGACAACCTTTTCTTCTTTCTCCGTCATGAAACTGTGCAATCTTCTTTAGGATTGAATTTTATAAGTAAGCAAGGAAAATAAAAGGCAAAATATTTAGAAATCACTATTTCAGCATCTGTCGCTAAGTCAATAATAATAATAATACTTCGAAAATTGTGGAAACAATAGTTAGGAACATTTGGCGTATTTGAATTGATACATATTATAGTGTTGTTTAACATTTAAAAAACTTCATTGCTATTTGAATGGTTTACGAATTGAAGTCATACTTTAAAATGAAAGAATTTTTTGTTTTAAGAACTATTAAAAAATTCATCAGCATAAAACTGAATATTTATAAACTAATCATTGTATTGAAATGGCTCTTCATTTCAATGCTTTTAAGAATTTTTTTCACATATTCTCATTGTTATTTAAAGTATGATAGGGAATGTGTCTGCTATTTGCAACTGCATTACACAACAACTATTACCAAACTGGTGAATAACCACAATTTGAGAACACGCTTTCTTAGTTTGAAAATCTTCATTAAAAATCATAAAGTTTATACTGTTTTGTTATATTTGTATAAATTAAATGATGATTTAACTTATATTTGTTTCACACTTTGTTTATCAAAACCTTAAGGATGAAATAATATTGTAATCACAAAACAGAAACTGAATGGGAGATCCAATAAACATTATTCGATAACATGTTTAGAAATTTTTGATACAGAATATAGAGAGATTCTGAAGCACCAGCCCTCCAACATTTTTATCCTTTTCACCATATCATCTTATTTAAAAATAAACATACATTTATGCCAATATAAGAGGGTTTAACTAAACTGACTGAAGAAATGTAATTAATCAATGACAACATCTGAATATTTTAAGGTGAACTAGCACAAGATGCCATTAAGTGAGGCGAACCGGCTTCTACAAGTGAGATGACTCTTTGGTGTGATTGTAATCCTCCGGGTGGTGGATGATTTTCACTGACTCACTAATTGACTGGAGATTAGCTTAAAGAAACGAGTCGCCATCAACTGCCCACTCTCATTATTTTGGCTGGGATTCAATATCGTCCGCAATCACTTTGGTGAGTAAATCGATTCATTTATCGCAACTCAGTGAATTTTCTCTCACAATGACATTTAAGTCTTATGAAAAGGTCGCTCAATCAAATAAACAGCGAGAGAGATAAACTTATCTATGAAATGTCGCCACTTATTTCTTAAAAATTTACTTAATAATGTAAATTTCCGACAGCAAATGACGTGGAAACGGCTTAATGCTAATTTATATCAAGTATTGTTAACATTTTTTATTCAACCCTCTTTTGCAAATGAAATCAAGAACCCTTGGGAAAATAAATAATTTATGATCCCTTGACAACAAGAAATTCAAGGAATTCACTTGTCAGCAAAAAGAATGCCATGATTATACATAGAAATAAAAATACTTGCACAACGAAGCGTCGGATTTCATTGTTAAAAAGGAAAGAATTCACAGATGTCAATGAGGGTAAGAAAGAAATACCATGGATGCCTAATGCGAGTGGTAGTAACTATAGATAACTAATGAGAAGGAACGAAAGACCGGTGGATTTTTCAATACCAGTCAAAGAGGTCGCAGAAAGGAATACCTATGGATGCCTCACATGAGCAATAAAGTCACAGAAAGGAATACCATGGATGCCTAATACAGAGTGAAAGAAACCACAGATACCTAATGAGAAGGAAAGAAATAATTGGATGCCTAATGCGAGCTCAAAGAAAGACCCATAGCACTCACATTGAGAAGGAGCAGCATTCATGATGCCTACAGTGAGCCTGGAAGCAGTTGAATACCATGAATGCGGAATGATGAGTGAAAGAAATCATGGATACCAATGAAAGGAAAGGAATACTAATGACCTCTTTTATTGCCTTTACAGGAAGAACCACGGATCACATATCATAAACCCTTGTTAATAAATTTTATTCTTGGATCTTGCCAGTAAAAATAATGCGATATAACACAGTCTTTTTTTCAGTAAATGAGTGCATCTGTTTTCATTTCCTAAAGTAAGATTAATGACAACTTAAGAGAAAGAAAGACTGGTGGACCTTTGATTGCTCAGAAAAAACATGGATCTCCTCATAAAGGCTGTGAAAGTTCTGGACTCTCTTTTCAAAATAATATTCTACCTTTGATACTAAATCAATTATATTTAAAGCATTTTATATATTATTGATTTTTTTATAGTACTTTTAAGTGACCATAAAATATATTATATAAAAAGAGAGAATTTAATCAAAACTGTAAACAGGAAAAAAAAATTGTCAATCCGATTACCATAGTTAGTTATTTTAAGTGGAAACTGATCATTAAATAATACAACTGGCATGAATTATAATCATCAAATACACTAGTATATAAACTGATTTTTTCTATAAAAATGGTAAATACATTCTTTCGTTCAGAATATAATCTCTGATTCATCTCTATAAGTCCATGGAAGACCAATAATTATATTGTAGTAAGATGACTGCTGGAACACTGCATTGGATTTATAAATAGTTAGTCCAGATAGAGAAAGTTGAACTGAAAATGCAAGCAGATACACTGTCTATATAACTGACTTAGGTAATAGATTAAATCCTCTCTTATATTAAGCAGGTATCCTGCTATTGCTTGAGAAAGACTTCAGAGATTCCTTTATCAAAATTAATTGCATTATTTTGCAAATGATGAATTTATTAAAGAATTTTAGTTTCAATTTTTGTTTGTGGACTTTAATTAGAATTAAATTCCAGATAGAGTGTTGAACTGAAAATGCAGAGCAAGAGTAGAAGATGGGTGCACACTGCCTATAACTGACCCAGTGTAATACTAAACCTCTCCTTATATATATAAAGCATCCATACGGTTTGAGAGAGGGACTCGTAGGAAGATCCCTATCAAAATGAATGTATTTATTTTGTAAATACACAATTTTATTGTTTGAAAATAATTTTACAATTTGTTTGTAAAAATTTTGTAATTTTTTATAAATTTAGGTAAGCCCAGATTAGAAAGTTGAACTGAAAATGGGGGAAACAGCAAGATGCTACACACCGTTCATGTGAACCTGACCAGGTATACCAAATCCTCTCTTTATAGCATATCCCAAGTATTATAGTACTTCTAGTGATTCCTTGTTTAAATTAGCTTTTTAGCTTATTTTAAAGACAATTTTTATTGTTTATGCACTGCTGCATTTAAACAGGAAAATAAATAGTGCTGAAACAAAGATTTCGCTTATAATTCAATGAAAATAGTCTCATAAAATAAGAAGGGAATGAGTATATTACTCATGAAAGTTAATGTAAATATTTTAAAAAAGCTTGAATTTGAATAACAAAAACTTAAACTAAATTAACTGAATTGTCCATCACAACTACTAAAGTTGTAATTAATTAATGTTTCAAAATAAACGCTCTTTTCACAATCACAAGAACCGCGAACGAAAAACCATTTAAATTACCGTTGCATTATCATATCTTCTGTTTACATAACAACAACAACTATTCTTCCTATAGAGTTTTGTTTTTAAAATATTATATTGGAATTCTTTTCCGACCGATCCTTATAAGTAATCATTGTTATTAAATTAATAAATAATTTAATGAATTTTTAATTTTGTTTTTAAACTGAGATTTACTATACTATTTCTAAATTATAAATTGGAAACACACTTTATTTGTACAAGTTATAAAAATATTTGTTTGTCTGCTAATAAATTTTTTTTCTTAAATGTGGTAAACCTTCAAGAATAGTGCTAAATTAAGCATTTTAATCTGGATATTATCTTTAAAAAAACTGTTCTTTTCAATACCTTGAGAATAAAATTTGAGAGGTTTTAAATTCACATTTTTCAGATATTAAAGTATAATTGTTCAGAGAGCAAAACTAAAGAAGAATCGAAATGTAATAAATATATATTCTTTTAATAATTGAGCATTTAAATTTGACTATGAGTTTTTGAAATTACTTGATACAGCTTAAATCCAACTATAATCTTTATTGACTATAAGGAAATGTAATTACAAGACTTATCTTTTTTTTAAATAATTCATGAAAATTTCTTTTAAACAGCATTTTATAAAAAAAGTATAATCTTCATTAAGTGAGTTGTATTTTGAAAAAGAAAATTATATAATTAATAGAAGAAACTATGAGAGATATATGGAAACTAATTAAGAACGAGAGTTAAGATTTATAATAACCTTATTTTTTTTTTATATATATAAAAAAGCAGGGCTGTGTTGGTCTTTGAATAAACTTAATTTTTTTGCGTTTGGTAGCGCAAACAATGCTCAACCTAAACAAATATCAGAAGCAAAATGTCCTGACTGGTGATTGTGATGATTTTGTATGGTAAAATACATATAGTCTAATGATGAACGCATCAAGTTTGAATCTTTATTGAAAAAATTCAATAATAATCAGATAAATTGTTCAAAACAAGAGAGTGGAAAAAATTTAAAGTCACTATATTTATAAAAAGTCCTTACAAATGAAGTTGAAATTTTTCTTCTCGACATTTTATGCCATCTGTTATTAGTTGAAGACAACTTAAAACCAGTGCAACATTTTAATTAATTTAATTAAATTAATGAATGAATAATATTTAAAAACTATATCATATCCGTAGCGGTCATCCGAATGCCAAAGCAAAATGGGATTTAATCTCTAAGGAGAACAGCGGTATTTATTAACGCTGAAAATCTCAACAAGATGTATAGGAGAGTGTGAACTAATGGTGAGGAATTGAAAAATATATTTGCAAGCAAGGGTGTTTAGACATATATGTGCTCCAAAAGCTGTAGACAATGAACTGATGAGATAGAGTATTTTCACAAAGGTAGGGTGCTTTAAGAGTCAACTGCTTCCCTTGCTTGTCTATGGAAACCTGAAACCAAAGAATTTTCCACCAGCTACCTGATTACATGGATGCAAGAACTTTACACATGAAACTACAATTTCCATCGAATCTTCATTTATTCATAAATGAATAAGTCTCATTAGATTTGGAGTTTGAGCTTGATACCAAATGAGTCTAACAGTTTGAAGTATATAAATTTGAAGTTTTTATCATCGTCATGCCCGTTGATAATCTGGCCTGCAAAAAGATTTTAACATATGATATCTTGGAATAATTCTTTCATTTTGGGGGATCGAAACTGAGGTAATCGTCAGAAGTTTCTTACACAGAATTTTATGGTGGTTTTGCTGGCGGTGAATCTTATGTATAGCTTTGAGTATTACATGGTTATAGATATATTATTGAACTGCGTTTTTCTGGAAATAATCTGAAAATTGATTTTAGCACTATGATCCAAGTTGAATTTCTGGGTCCATGAATACCAATAAAAGTTAATATATAATTCCTATAAGACCTATTTATTACTATGAATAATCACTAGCACTTGATGAAGAATCAGAAAGCAAAGACAGAAGTATAATGTATAAAACTATCTAACATTTGATAAAAGTGGAAGTGGAATAAGTGAACAAAAGGAAGCTTAAATGCATTTTTTTTATTAAAATATTTTCGAAATGAATAGAGAGACTCACACAATGCTCGCACAAAAATAAAAAGTTGGTCTGTATTTAGCAATTTGTTCAACTAGTTTACAGAAATGTAAATGTTTATCTTCATGTTGTCACATCTTTCAACTCTCGGAATCAGTCAAATGAGCGAGAGAGATAAATCATTATAGTTGTTGCTACTGAGCTAAAAAATTACTAATAATGTACCGAGATAAAGAAGGACGTGGAATGCATTTTCTAATGTTAAATTTATATCAAGTATTGTTAACATTTTTTGCTCCGTAACCTCTTTTTGCAAAATGAAATCAAAGGCATCCCTTAAAAAATAAAATTAATCTCATGGACTCCTTTGACAATAAAAAGAAATTCATGAATCTTACTTGTCCAGTAAAAATAATGCCATGGACATAATGCATGAAATAAAAGTCATTTTCCCACGAAAATGAAGGTCGTGAATTTCTCAGCTGTTAAAAAGAAAGACCATGGATGCCTAATGCGAGGAAAGAAGAAAATACCATGGATGCCTAATGCGAGTGAAAGAAAGACCATAGATACCTAATGAGGAAAGGAACGAAAGACCATGGATGCCTAATACTAGTCAAAGAGTCGCAGAAAGGAATACCATGGATGCCTAATACGAGTCAAAGTCACAAGAAAGGAATACCATGGATGCCTAATACGAGTGAAAGAAAAACCACAGATACCTAATGAGAAGGAAAGAAATACCTTGGATGCCTAATGCGAGTCAAAAGAAAGACCATATATACCTAATGAGAAGGAAAGAAAGACCATGGATGCCTAATGCGAGTCAAAGAAAGGAATACCATGAATGCGTAATACGAGTGAAAGAAAGACCATGGATACCTAATGAAGGAAAGGAATACCAATGACCTCTATTGCCTATAAAAGAACCACGGATCACATATCATAAACCCCTTTGTTAATAAATTTTTATTCTTGGATCTTGTCAGTAAAAATAATGCCATGGATATAATGTCAGGCCCTTTTTTTCCAGCAAAATGAAAATCTTGGCTTTCATTCGCAAGTAAAAATAAGACTATGGATAACTTTAAGGAGTGAAAGAAAGACCATGGACCTCGATTGCCTATAAAGTACCATGGATCTCCTTTGCAAGTACAAAGGAAAGCCCTGGACCTCTTTTTTAAAATAATATTTTTAATTTTGGATAATTAAATCAATTATATTTAAAGCATTTTATATATTACTGATTTTTATATACTTTAAGTGACCATAAAATATATTATATAAAAGTAGAATTTATTCCAAACTGAAAAATGTGAAAAAAAAATTGTCAATCCGATTACCATAGTTATTTATTTTAAGTGAAACTGATCACAAATAAATACAACTGGTACAATTATAATTGATTGTACACAGTCATAGTATATAAAACTCTAGATTTTTTCGGTAAAAAATGAAAATAAGCATTCTTTCGTTCTAAAATTAAGGGCCCCGATTCATTCCTATGGGTCCATGGTGGAAGACCAATAATTATATTGTAGGTAGATGTGGACTGGCGAAGACACTGCATTGGATTTATAAATTAGTTAGCCCCAGATAGAAAGTTGAACTGAAAATGTGGGGAAAATAGCAAAGATGCGACACTGCTCATGGCAATCCGACCTAGGTAATACTAAAATCCTCTCTTTATATATATATATATCCTGCTATTGTCGAGAGAAAGACTTCAGAGATTCCTTTATCAAAATTAATGTATTTATTTTGTAAATATGACAATTTTTATTGTTTAAAGTAATTTTGTCAATTTTTGTTTTGTGTAATTTTGTAATTTTATAAATTAGTAAGCCCCAGATAGAAAGTTAGACTGAAAATGTGGGGAAAATAGCAAGATGCGACACTGCTCATGGCAATCCGACCTAGGTAATACTAAATCCTCTCTTTATATATATATATATCCTGCTATTGTCGAGAGAAGACTTCAGAGATTCCTTTATCAAAATTAATGTATTTATTTTGTAAATATGACAATTTTATTGTTTTAAAGTAATTTTGTCAATTTTTGTTTTGTGTAATTTTTGTAATTTTTTATAAATTAGTAAGCCCCAGATAGAAAGTTGAACTGAAAATGTGGGAAAATAGCAAGATGCGACACTGCTCATGGCAATCCGACCTAGGTAATACTAAATCCCTCTCTTTATATATATATATATCCTGCTATTGTCGAGAGAAAGACTTCAGCGATTCCTTTATCAAAATTAATGTATTTATTTTGTAAATATGACAATTTTTATTGTTTAAAGTAATTTTGTTGCATTTAAAATAGGAAATAATGTGCTGAAATTAAAACATTTCAGTTATAATTCAATGAAAATAGTTCCTATAAAATAAGAAGGGAATGAAAGAAGACATTAATTAACAAAAGTTAATGTAAAATTATTTTAAAAAAAAGCTTTTTAATTTGAAGAATAAAAACTTAAATCTAAACTAATCTTAAATTGTCCATTCACAACTACTAAATATAATTAATTAACAACAAAAATAAACGCTTCCTTTTTCTGCTAAATCAAGAACTTATGGAACGAAAAACCATTTAAATTCATCGCGTTGCATTATCATATCTTGTTTACATAACAACAAATAACTATTCTCTATAGAGTTTTGTTTTTAAAAAATATTATATTTAGTTCTTTCCGACCGATCCTTATAAGTAATCTATTGAAACATTAAAATTTAATATAATCTAATGAATTTTTAATTTTGTTTCTAATTTATATCTACTATACTCATTTCAAATTATAAATTTACAAAACACAATTTTATTTAAATAAAGTTATAAAAAATATTTGTTTGTCTGCTAATGTAAATTTTTTTCTTAAATGTGAAACTTTTCAAGAATAAAAAGCAAATTAAGTATTTTAATCTGGATATTATCTTTTTTAAAAAAGTATAAAAACGTTTAATACCTAGAATAGTATACTTGAGATAGAGCTGTACCACATTTTGATATTAAAAATTGTCTTGAGAAAACTAAAATAAAAGAATCGAAATGTACAATATATGCTGTCTCTTTACAATTTGAGCATTTAAATTTGACACTGAGGGAGTTTTAATTACTTGATACAGTTTAAATCCAACTATAATCTTTTAATTAATTATAAGGAAAAAAAATTAAGATTATCTTTTTTAAATAATTCATGAAAATTTCTTTTTAAACAGCATTTTATAAAAAAAAAAAGGTATAATCTTTTTCATTTTATGTGAGTTGGCATTTTGGAAAAGAAAATTATATAATTAATAAGAAACTACGTGAGATAAGATGCAGGGGAAACTAATTAAAGAATCAAGAGAAAAGTTAAGATTTAAGTACACCTTTATTTTTTTTTTTTTTTTTTTATATGATATGCAAAAGTAGGCCATTAATCTTTTTTAATTAGAATCTAATTTTTTATGTTTAGAAAAAAATAATGTTTCTAAATTTAAATTAAATACTGAATAAAATGTTCTGATTGTGATTGTGGATTATTTTGTATGGTAAAAAATATATATAACGTAACAATAACGCACAATAAATTTTGTTGAAAAAAATTCATTAACAATTTGTGATAACTAAACAAAAACAAGCAATATATAAAAAAATTTAAAGTCACTATATTGCATAAAAGTCCTTTACAAATAAAGTTGAAATTTTCCTCTGACATTTGGCGCCATCTGTTATTAGTTACATGCAACTTAAAACGAAAATATTTAATTAATTAATTAAATTTAATGAATGAATTAATATTTGAAAATCTGTATTTACATCCAGTGTCATCCACTGCAAGTTTTAAAAAATGTATTTTAACTTCAGTGGAGGGAATAAAAGTATTTTATTAACGTTTGAAAATTTCAACAAGATGTATATAGGAGGTGTGAACTAATTGTAGGAATTAAAAAAATATATTTTTATGTGCTTAATGTGGTGTTTGTGACATATATGCTCTCCGGGCAGCCAGATAATGAACGATGAGGATAGAGTATTTTCTTACGGGGTGTAGGGGTGCTTTTTAAGAGTCAACTGCTTCCCCCTTTGCTTGTCTTATGGGAAAAAACCCGAAAAAACCACTACCAGTCAGCCTGATTATGGATGCAAGAACCTTTACACATGTTCCCACAATTTCCATCGAATCTTCTCATTTATCTCATAAATGCATTATGCCCTAATAGATTTGGAGCTGAGCTTTTCGACACGCCAGCTGAGCTCAACAGTTTGAAGGCTGGTAACGGTTCTTATCATCGTCATGCCTGCTTGATAAATTGGCCTGCAAAGATTTCGAACCATATATATATCTTGAATAATTTCTTTCATTTTTGGGGGATTTGAATGTATGAGGCATCGTCAGAAGTTTTTGTATTACGAATTTTTATGGTGGTTTTTGCTATACAATTTGCGTATAGCTTTTATATTGTTAAGTTATAGATATATACGAAACTAAGTTTTTCTTGCAATTAATTCGAAAAATTTATCTTAGTACTATGATTCAAGTTAAATTTCTCGTCCCATGAACAATTAAAAAAAAGTTAATATTATATAGGCATTCCTTAAGTGGTACGACCTATTGCCATTACTATTATTAGCCGAACTAATTAGCACTGGATGAAGAATCAGAAAGCAAAGATTTATGAAGTATAATGTATAAACTGCATTCCAATATTTGATAAAAGTGGGAAGTGTAAATGGCAATGGAAAAGTGGAAGTTTAAATGGCCTTTTTTTTTTTATTAAAAATATTTTCATGAAATTAAATAGGAGAGACTACAACGTTTCGCATGTAAATAAAAGTTGTCTGTATTTAGTAATTTGTTCAATCTAATATGAAAATGTGAAAATGTTTATCCTTCATACACATTTACATTTTTCAATCTAGGGCTTTGAAATTTGGCATTCACACATATGTGTTTGTACTCACTCATAGGCTATTTTAAAACTTGAAATTTCCGTCTGATTTCTGCTCCTAACTCTCTCTCTTTTTTAAATTTTCTATTACGAATATTGTAAATGACGGCTTAAATTTTTGAGGTAAAAATTCAAATAAACCCTACGTTCCTCATTAGTTATAAAGAGCCTCCAAATGTTCACACACTGAGTATATAAAGAAAGTTAAAAATATAGTATTGTTTCCATAAACGATTGCTGTAAATTTATAATTGATATATTTTTATTTGATCTTGATAGGTTTGATTTCCTTTACTTCAATTAAAAACAAATCCATTCTGAATTTTCTATTTATTAAATTTTGTCAATTTTATCATTATTGTATCATTCTTGTTCTGGAGTGTCCTAATGACCTATTGAATAGCACTGAAATTTGGTGCTTCAGGTTCGAATCCTAGCTGTAGCATGATGTTTTTTAATAGTTAGGAATTCATGTAGTGCGACAAACTAAACCGTTCTTTTTTTCTTGTGAGTCTCGGTAAATTAGGCTAGTATAATAATAAAGAAATATATTTTCAATTATAATTTAAATTAAAAACGTAATGTTTATAATTACAACAAAGATTTTATCGAAATAGTAATTGAACATTTAAAGTCTATGCATTGTAAAATATGCTAAGTTAATGTACTAATAAGTGAAATATATATATAAGATTGTAAGTTACTTTCTAAATGGTGAAAAGGTTATGTATTTCATATTAAATACCATTAGGGGATAAATTTCTCATAGCGAATTAATAAAAATATTGTTTACATACTGAATCAATCATAGTTATATATATTAATAATAATCATAGATCATTAAGGTTATGAAAACTAACTAATTTCCCGAATATATAGCTGAATATCCTTCGATCTCTTACTAATTTATAACAATAAGCTAAAAATTTTTTTTTTTTGGATTAGATTTATTTCAATTCCATTATGAGAAATTGAATTACATTTTATAAATCAAATAAGGATTTTATGTCTATATTAAATTAAAATTTTTAAAAAAAAATCGTGTTTTATAAAATATAAGAAAAAAACAGAAAACCACGTCTAATATTATATTTCTCCCATTAAATGCTGGGAAACTGTAGCATCCAGTTTCCTCTTTCAGTTATGTGCATTTCAAAATGTCACTGAACTTTCGAAATGCGAGCTTTGAAAAGTGGAGAATGACCTTCGAGTTGTTTCACAAATTAAAATGTTTAATTCTAATAATGTAATGTTTCACTTTGAGGTTGTGACCAACATATTGGAAATTCCTTGTTCAGATTACGGAAATTGCATCCATGGCAGCTGACGAATATTGATAGAGTACTAATTGGAATAGTTATTGGAATTTCTGGACTGTTCTGGCCCACAATACAGATATTTCGTTCGACAATTTAAACATGGAAATATTGGATTTCATTTTGACGGGATAACTTTAACTACATCAAAGTCTTCCAGTGAATTAAAATGGTGCATTGATTTAAAAATTAATCAAAATTTTTAAATTTTTTTACCGTAATACGGAAATAATTAGATTTAGTTTTGAATATGGGCCTGAATGGCCGATTGGCTAACGCTCTGGTGCTCGGTATCTCAGGTTTTGGGTTCGAATCCATAGATGTTTGTAGTGGTTCGGTGTTCGAGTCCATGGATATTTGTAGTGGTTCGGAATCCAGTTTAAACCGGTCTAATAGGGTCATAGAGCATCGCGGGGGCATTGTTACTCCGCATACGGGGCTTATCTTCAAGTTATACGTGCTCCCTGGGTAATGCAAAGTGAGTAACGTCTGTGCAACGCTTGCCGCGAGGCATCCAAGACAGCTGTCTAAGTATTTGCCAGATGCATTTAAAAAAAAGTATTGAATGATTCATAGAAAATGTGGGTTACTCTCCACTTCTAGCTCCAAGGTTTGGTAGTATACTTTTGAACCGGACAGTTGTGGTACACACTGGGTAAGTATCGGAATTCTGGAAAGCGACAGCCTTTATATATTTCCCATGTTCCTTTGAACATATAAATTGAAAGTTGGTAAAGTTTTCTCTTTTTATTTTATTGAAATAGTTTGAATTAGAACATTACTGATTTTGCATACAATTCGTTTTTGCTGTGCATACAATTTGAATTATATTATTTGAATCTAATTTTTAATCAATTAACATATTTCTGGTTTTTCTTTTATATGTAATTTTTGTCTAATTATTGCATTAATTACGTTAATTTCAGTGTTGTGATCGGTATTTTGATTACATGATCCGGTATATAAGTGATTTTAAAAATAAAAGATATTTTATCCACTGTTATTTTGTAAGAAATATGTATTTCATCTTTATTATTGTATTACCGACATAATTTTATATAAAAGTTCAAATGTGTGGCAACGTTTATGAAAATTCATTGACACAAGTCGGATATTTTAGTAAGGAATACATGCTTTGTTGGGATTTTTTTGTGAATTACTAAACACAAAATGTCACGTGCATGCATTATCAAATCAAAATGAGATTAGTATGAAGAAATATCCAAATTGTTCAATAATGTCCAATACACGCTGGATGGGAGGAGGATCTGGCGAACATGCAAACAAAGACAGCAGACATCTGAGACAAAGACAGCATGAAGGCATTTCTATTACAAGAAGGGTGTTGGAACGAGTGTAATCCTGTTGGAAAACACTGCCTGGATGAGTGATAAAAAATTGAAGGATAACCTACTCAATCCCCAGTGGGACGTACAATTTTGATAACGTGATAACGATATAGATTTGATATCGCTTGCATCCGAAAACATCAAGAGCTCTTGCTGTCAGAAGAAATAGATCCGCAGACTATAACTACTGATCTCTGTTTACGACTCAAATATACTGGCTAAACACTCTCATTTGGTCTCATTCTAATGAACATAGGCCATAACTTGCTCCAAAACAGAATATGCACTCACCTCTAGTGAGTTCTAGCTTGACACCACTAAAGTGGCACATGGCGGTGATTCGATGTTATTGTCATGGACGCTACAGGTCATCTAGCCTGAAGTTGTCCCTCAAGTTAACAATTTGTTATCTCATTTTGTGTTAATCTGTTGCCAACAGAACCTCGAGTTTATGCCGAAGACAGGGCGGGATTTTCCTATAGGCTAATTAGTCTTCAACCCAGGGTCTCAAGTTCAAATGGGGCCTTTAATCTTCAATGTATTGAATATATTTAATTTAATTTGATAGAAAATATGATAAGTTTTATTGAATATTTTATTTTCGTAGTCAAAGATTTTTTTATTTGAATTCTGTTTCTTTGTAAATGTTGTGTGCTATGTTTGATTAGTTATTGTTACATGTACTATGTATGGTGTTGAGAATAAATGTTCTCGACATTTTCATTTATTATCCGTGCCACATTTTTATAAAGATTAGTACCAATCACAACATTTTTCATTTAACATATTGATATATATTCCGGTAATGATGTATTTTATTATCTCTCATGCAATTTACAAACTTAAAATTGAAGGTGAAAAGGGCCTCATAAGTAGAATAGCCTAGGGCCTCTTTTCATCTAAATCCAGCTCTGGCTACAGATGCAGTATGATTCGTTACAGCCATGTGGTGAATATGGTGAATCGCCCCTCACAATAATGGTCCATGTATGGGTAAAATCCAGTCTTATCTAATACAGTAACTTGCTGTATACCACTACTAACAATCATGCACAGTGGATACATTCCTGCAAAGTCTTTCTCTATATCTCAAAAATAAAATCCACTTTAAAAAGCAAACTGATTTTCATGTTCATAATGACGGTACTAGTGCTACTCATATTCGTCTAGAGCAGGGATCTCCAAACTACGGACCGCGGGTCAAATCCGGCTCGCCAGTGTCATCAATACGGCCCGCGACAGCGAATAGCTTATTGTTGCTGTAATAAGTTGGATAAAAAAACACAGAATGATAATAACTCAGTTTTATTGACTTGCTAGGTAAAGTTTAATGACAAGCATAATACACAGGCAATTTAACTTAAGCATAACAACTAACAAATAATTGAAATGAATTCCACTAACATTATAAATTAGTAATATCCCGCGGTTATCCTCGGTAGTTATATAGGGGTAAGGAAGTATCGCATATGTATGTATATCGATGTTTGTAATGTATATATTCTGAATCAAACATATGGTTTTTATCCTGAAAATAAGTCAGGAAAGGAAAAGCTAAATTAATGCGAATGAAACCGCAGGGTATATACTTGTAAAAAAAATGCTAATGAGGTTTATGTAATTGTGATTTTTCACTGACAGTAGTTTGTAGTTATCAAGTGTATGCTCGCTTAGAGCGAGTACTCGGCGACTAGTCTAGAAATTATTGATAATGGAAGAAGAATTAAAACCGTTTTGGCCCTTGGTATTTACTGTAGTAAAACAGTATGACCCTAAGGTTGGAAAGTTTGGAGACCCTAGTCTAGAGCGGGTGTGAATAGATGTCATCTATCAACAAGTTTTATAAAAAATGTAAATATTGAAGAAAAACTACAACAAATTTTTTAATATAAATAGTATTATGAAAAATAATTCTTCAACTACTCATCTTAGTTTGAAAGAATTTTTGATAATCTAAACACATTTTTTTAAACTTTTTGTAAGAAAAGCTTGCAATGCAAGAAAAAAAAAAAGTAATTTTTAATGCTTTTCTCAGAATTTCACACGATTTCTATAGGGATAGATATAAGACACCCTAAAAATCTATAAATTAATCCTACGCTATTGCTTATTTTTTCCCTTGCTACAAGAGCTTCCATACTTATTTAGAGGTTTCGCTAGAACTCATTTTGTCTGGAGGTGACTGCATTGTATCAGAAAATGAGAGTTTTCTTCAAAAGGCAAACAATTTATCCGCTCAGACGGACGGCATAGCAGGAAAAAAAGTGTGACTGAAGCTCACAAACGACTCGGAAATCAATACCTAATCTGACAAAGAAACAGCCTCAGAGAATGGGAAAACCTTGCATGAGACAAATAATGAAAATGAACAAAAGTCACAATATGCACGACATCCTACGTTGTTTAAGATGAACGATCGACGAAGGGAAAATAAAAAGCATACGCGAATTATTAGAGAAATTCTATTAATATGCAAATTATTCATGATCTGAGTGGGACATGAACTGAAGCAAGCTGGATGGAGCTGAAAATGCTTTACGATGTCTTGTTACAAATTAACATAAAATATTGATACGTCTTGGAGTAAATAAAAAAATTAATGTGTCAAGAAATTCTTTTTAAATGGAACGATAAAATTAAAGATTATTTTTCTTTTTTGTGATAGGAAACCAAATGCATGTATTAACTTCATTATGATTAGTCGATTTCATTTCGTGCTTACAATGATTAAGATTTATTTTTGACATAGAATAAAAAAAAATGGTCAGGTTTTTAATTGAATTTTTGGTGTTGGAAAAAAAACGGTTTTGATTAAGTTAGATAATAGCAAAATAATCATAATAATAAATAAATAATAATAATGATAAGAAGAAAACTTACATCTGCAGTCAGTTAACATTTTTTTCCCTTTAAAATTTGTGAATAAATGTATTATGTATGTCATTAAAATTTTTCATTTGCGTTTCTAGTCAATGAAAAATGATTAAACTCTAATGTTTAAAAGATTAAAATGTTTAAATATTTAAAAAATGAATTGGAAGAATGTTTCTTTTAATGCAGTGACATTCAATATGTATTTTTACACTTAAATTTATCCATACTTTCACGCACACGTGCTCACACACATAAGCACTCATATATATTTATATATTTTTAGTTGATGGCTGAATGACTAACGTTCTGGCTCTTGGTGCCACAAAGTTCATGTCGCAGCTGTGCTATGGAAGTTTGTAGTGGTTCAGAATCCACTTTAAACCTGTAGATTCGGTCTAATATATGACTGCTAGGCATAGGGCTGACAACCTTACTTCGTAAAAAAGAAAGAAAACATCTCCTGTCTGGAAATCTTCCAGCAGACAGACGGCCTTGGCCACCATGAGACTGTTGTACCAATGAAATATATATATATATATAAAGAGTGAGTTTCTTGATTCCAGTTTTTGGGAAATTTCTTGATCATATCTCTCAGATCTTTTCACATTTCTTCAGATCTACTTGATCTTGAAGATCTTTGTCACTTTTAATCTAGAAAAGTTTGTTTGATGTTTGGTCCAATAGTGTGAGTAAGTAGTACAGAAGAGTTCAGTCTACCACATTGTAGTAATTGATCAATTTTTTTTTTTTGTAATATGTCCGATTAAGTTAACTGATGAAATCTTTCGATAATATGGTATGAGATTTTTTAATTCTATATGAGACTGGAAATTTTCAAGGCGCTGAATTTCTGTATTACCACTGTAGCTGTTATCAAGAATTTTTGAAAAATATTTCTAATAAGATTCTAAAAGAATAACTTCTATAACTTTTCCAAATCCCTGTTATTATGAACAACTTAGACTTATTTTTTTCTGGTTTCAGTTGAATTTTATAATATTTATAGGGAACTTTGCAATGGTGCACATTAATTCGTCCTGTTGTAATCAAACAGATAAACATTAATAATAAAAACATTTAGCACAAATTTGATCTTTTTAAAACCCTATATAAATTATTTATATGCCATTTTGTCGCGTTTTTAGTTGGGTTTCTAAGTTTGAGCTTTTAGTTCAAGTACCATGATATATCAACAACTTGGATATATATGTATATATATCTATATAAATTATTTGAAGGATATCAATCTATCAAATAATCCCTAATTAGATACTATCCAAGACTAAAATAAAATTATTAATGTTGGTATCCATTTTTAGAATACTTTTCTCATTTTTATAACATGTCTGCAAAAATTGTTTAAAATTCAACATACTCACTAGGCCCTACTGTTTCAAATCTCAACGCAAAGAAGACCAGACGGCAATCCAGCAGTCTCTCTTGAGCACAGGCGGAAGAAAACGCATTTAGTGAACGAATATTTACTCTGGGGCCATCACGAAAGGAAGCAGTTTTGTTGCGAATTTCGTGCCTCAGTTGCAGCAATACGTAACTAAAGGTGTAGCTAGTTCCG
>BPLR01005069.1:0-52490 GCA_021605095.1 Caerostris extrusa | reverse complement strand
ATTGCTTAGATTAAATGTGGTTGTGTATAAAGTCTTATCAAAGCTGATTAGCTTAATGACGGCTGGTAAAAACTAGCTGAGGCTTAATCTGGTGCTGCTTCTTCCGTATAATAACATTTTAAATATTGAAAGAACATGATGCACTTTTTGAACGTAACCTGTTTAGAAAACTTTTGAATCATAATATATAGTATATTTTTTTTGGGAAGCCATTAAAGAACAAGATTTTTAATTCTATCAGAATTTTTGATTATATTTATTATTATTGGCTGCACTTATAAATAGTTCGATTATCTTTTGTAATAAATGAATCAGTTATGAAAAAGATTCATCTATAGCAATGCAATTTCCAAAGTGGGTAGAAATTTGATAAAGATAAATGCATCAATTATCTTAATAAATACTGACGTAAGTAATCTTGTATCAACTAATCAACCTTTTTACTTTTTATAATGAAAAAATAAATTTTTAAATGCATTCAAAATTGCTATCACTGAAAACTTCCTATAAACTTCAATCGTAATTAAAATCTATATATAGTATATTTCTATTAATGCTTTTTAAACAAAATTGTTCTCATTCTCAATTAACATGTTATATTTTTATATAGCAGCGATATTTAAACAGATAATATCCACTCGATGCCACGCCCTATTTGTTTATTTTTGAAAGATTGTTTTAACAGTGCGATTGTTTAAAGAAATAGTGCTGAGTTTTCGAAATCATTCACAGAAAATTAAACAAATGACAATGGTGTAAAAGTGATTGCCATATTAACATTTACGGAAAAAAATGTATTCAAATTTTCGATTACATTAAATTATACTTTCTGTTCAAAAACAAATACTTTTTACTTACTGTATTTAAAATAAAAATTAATTGCCAGAAATAAATTTAATTTTAAATCAATAATTAAATATTTTAAGCAACAGATGTAATTTTATTCCATATTGCCATTTTTTAAAATCAAATAAAATCGATTATTTTAAGAAAAAAATATCGTAACGATGTCAACGCATTCAGCAAACTTGAAAAAAAAGTTGGGTTAAAAGGTAAGATAAAAATGTAAGAATGTTTGTTCGAGATAAGGTTTTCTTCTAACTTGAGCAAACAAATATTCGAATTGACAGAGACCGCTTTCGTTTTTTCGTTCGTCATTTCTTTCTCGATAAAAAGTTCTAAGAAAAAAAAAAAGCTAATGAAATATATATTTTTTTTAAATTTCTTCTGGATCCTATTTTAAGAATAATAAATTCTTTTCAAAATTATTGAAATTCTATGAAAAGTTCATAACGTCATTTGAAACTTTTCGGAAGAACTTTTTAATACTGTCAAAAAATGGAGAGAAAAAAAAAAATTATGAAATAAGTTTCTGTTCATTTTAAGAGATTCTCATTTTTCAAATCTGATTTTCGCGATGGTTTTGGCCGATCGAATTGAACGACCGAATAAGGAAATTGAAATATTGCTTTTTGGAAGAGAAGTGCTTCATATTTTTTGAAGCGCCATCTCTCATAAATTTTAAGATTATCAGAAATGAATAAATTTGATTGTCATTCTGAAGGTATGATTTAATATCTGTAGACAATTCGCTCTTTGGTGTTGATATATCAACTCAAAAATTGCTGCTGTAAAAAATATACTAAATCTTAAATTTCTGCCAGATCGATTGTTTCGAGAAACTCGAATTGAAAAAAAAAAAACAAAATAAATTTCATTTAAATGACTTAAAACTGTTCTTAAAATAAAAATAGCTACATTTGAATCGCAATAAATTTCTTCTAAAGAAGATTTAAAAGTATATTCGCTACAATTTTAAAGCTTTGTGTTGATTTATTTCTTTCGTTTTCGTCATTCCTCCAAAATGAGTTTTTGCATCACAATAGTAAAATTTTCTTGTAGAACGTTGATTGATGGGATTGTTTCTGTACTAAAGCAGCAAACAAATTTGAACTTTTCAATGGCTGAGTGATTCAATTCTAAGCGAGTCTTTTTTGAATTCGAACAATAACAAGAAATAAAGTTTTTTTACTAAGTATTCAGAAAACTCAGTCACTTTCATGGACTATGTGCATTAAATGAACGAATTTAAGCGAATTACGAAGTATTCAACTGCATTTATACTTAGGATTTTCTAAAAAATTATAATCGAATGTGCAATTAATGTATTTTAAAATGTATTACAAGTGTTAAAATAGTTTATTATCAATAAAAAAATGTTTCGAAATATAAATTTTATAGACATAATCGAATTCAAAGTAATTTTAACTGTTCTTTATGTTTCCATGATTTCTCATTCTTAATATAAAAAATTTTTGATCACTAATTTTTTATTGATTTCATCACTTTGTGAAACTATTTTTATTTGAATCATATTTAAAAATTACAAATGAAATCCTATAAATTTATTGGGTAATTTTTATAAATACTTCTATTGGTAATTAAAACGAAACAGTTTCCGATGGACCTAATGACTTATTAACTAGTAGACACCTAATTTTAATACAGTATTTTATGTAACTTATAAGTTAATCAACCCGACTCGTGACTCGGTGGTGACGTGCACCGCTGATGAGCATTAGGACTGAGGATCAATCCGCTGGGGCTTTGTTGTAGACACTGTTTCAAAAAACAAGGGGACTCGCTGCTGTTTGTGACGCTTAGAATGTTTCTTCGTTAGTCGGACTACTTGGTGGCAGTTTTCTGGGTTTTCTCCATACGATATGCAAATGTGGGTGGGATTTCCCCCTCAAAGTGCTACCGGATGGCACCCTTCTTTTTCTTCAGCGACACGGAGCCAAATCGAGACTTCTTTGTACGGATGCTCCATCACAAAGCTGCCCCATTTTTTCTTTCATCCCTGAGTAGATTACTCATGGGATGTCCGACCCGCACTGCAGGACACTGAGAATTAGACACAACAATATAAAGTTAGTTAAAAAATTTCCACCATATAATTTTAGCATGTTCTTCTGCATTATTATCAATCAACAGTACTAATAGAAATAGTATTGTACAAAAATGTTACACTTAGACACCTTTAAAAGATTTACTTTTAGAGTAACTATCAAAGTTATCCACTTGGTGAAAAAAATTCTGTTGAATACCGGTGGATCTCGAGTTCTATTTTTATGTACGTCATCGAACCAATTTAGGGAGGGATAAGGGGAATACATTGCCTTCCTAGAATACTTTTAAGGACAATTGCTTTTTTGCATTTTTGCGTATAGTAAGGGGAAAGATCTAGTACATTTCTAACAGGCGACCCGACTATAGATGTCAGATGCTTTACACACTTTACTACAATCGCCAGGTTTCCTCTTCTGAGAGCAGTGACTGCAACGCACTCTATCAGCGGATTCAAATTTAAGCCTTCTTACATGCTATCTTTCCCATGTTATAACTGGATCACAAAAATATTGAATCAACAAAAACTAGCTTATAAATCAAATCAGAAATGCTCTGAGGCATAAATTACTGATGATTGAAACTAAATCTCTTTTTCACGCATTCTCTAAATCCTTCCCACAGGAAAATAATTATTTATAGCTAATTCTTCAAAGTAGTAATTCTTAGCAGTAGTAATAGTAGCTAATCCTTCAAAGTAGTAATTCTAGTAGTAGTAATAGCAGCTAATTCTTCAAAATTTCGAAAGGATATTATTTTATTATAAATCTTCTTAAAATTAAATCACACGAAATAAATACTAAATTGAATAATTACTCAATATATCAAAAAATATTTAAAGCACTTTTTGCTTTTAAAAAAATCTTTATACCCTGAATATATTAAAAATAAATTAACTTTTTAAGAAATCCTTTTCTAAAAGCTTTAACTCTTTTTTTTTTCTTTCTTGATCTTTTAAAAGTTCTTTCAAAGGAAAACAACATTGCCAACGCAGCATTAAAATATAGAAAATAATTCAATTGTTGCATAACCCAATTAAAATCCTTCTATTATCTTTCAAGAGCGCCATTGTTTGAGAGCGGCTCCAGTGTGCAAATACAATGAGAAATCAAATAGGATGAACAACGAAACGATTTCTACTCAATACTTTTCGAGAGCTTCTCAAGGCGGACTAATAGTAACTTCAGCCGACAGCTCTGCTCCTTCCGCATCGCATCCGAAGAGAATTTTTCTACTCTGTGATTTCTTCTCGAAAGTAACACTCAAGATTTAAAGGAAGAGCTTTGTTTCAAAGGCTTGTAAATCCTTTTAAGGTGCTTCAATAACCAGTAGCACATCTGTGAAAATCCTCTCTTTGTGTTCAGATGAATGCAGGGAACAAAGTGCTTTTGTGCGCTTCATTTCGGTGTGTTATTTATTGATTTCCAGTTAACATTCTTTTATTAAGTTTAAAACAAAAGTATTAAGTTAATTTTTTTATTTTACAATAAAGCTCAAATTTGTTATTTTATTTTGGTTTTCAAGATTATCCAAGAAATAATTCGTTTCCTGAATTATAAATGTTGTTATATTCGAATTCCAAACATTTTCATCATAATTCGCTTGTCACTGGAATGGCGTATTTGTTGTTGTGCCCGACTTATGGCTCAGTAGAAACGTGCGCCGCTGGTGAGCATTAGGGCTGAGGTTCAATCTGTTGGCGGCTTTATTGTAGACACTGTTCCAAAATATGAGGAGGCTCAATGGCGTTTGTGAAGTTCAGAATCTTGCCTCGTTGGTCAGAGTATTTGGTGGGAATTTTCAGGGTTTTCTCTCAAACGTTACGCAAATGCAGCATAGTTCCCTAACTGCTTCCTCCTGTCACTGTCATCCTTCTTCAGCGATACGGGGCCGAGTCAGATTTAGCTACGTGTGTTCAACAACAGAATCTGCCCCTTTCCCTCCATCTATGAACAGCCTACTCATACCATGTCCGTCCAACACTGCAGGACACTGAGGATTAGAAACAAAACATCTTTAATACCATCAAAACCTGTCTCATCTCAATCTGAGTAATCCTCCAGCCCATATGCGAGATTCGTGCCCTGCTCCTCATGATATGATTTTCTGCTTTGTGGAATTAACATGCCTATCCCGGTACGAAAGATTTCGATTAAGCTTCACTTGCAGAATTACGTACATAACATTCTTAGATTCAAAATTAATCACGCAATCCATCAGATTGCTCCTGCCGTTCTGGATATTTAATAAATGCTTTTGCTTTTAAGATATGACTCATTCATAACAGAATTTTCTTTTTAGCCTTTATAAATTTATCTTACTGCTGCATTGCTAACTCCAGCATTAGAATCTTCTTCTTCATTGGAACAACATACCCATGGTGGGCCAAGACCGTTTACCCACTGGTAGATTTCGAGACAAGAAACGTTTTCTTTTCACTGCGTAGGGTTGGCAGCCCTACAATATACAGTCATATTAGATCGGGGACTTACGGTTTAAAGTAAACATCTGTTACACAGCAGGGGACTCGAAACCGAAATCTGTGGCATCGAACACCAGAGCTCTACTCTAGGCCATCAGGAAATATATATATACTTATATATATATATATGTCTATTGAGATATTTTTAAAATGTAGATAGAAGTCTGACGCGACTCCGTGACGCTAACTTTTTACAGAGTAGTGTTGTCAGTTCTATGTCCAACGTTCTACTGTTATATTAGACCGGGACCTACGGTTTAAAAAGGATTCCGAACCACTACAAACATCCATGGCACCACCGTGACTCGAACCCGAAACCTGTGACATCGAGCGCCAGAGCGCTAGTCACTCGACATCAATCCCCATCAGCATTAGAATCAAGAAAATTGAATTAATTATTATATTTTTGTACGCTTAATTTGATATGCTATTTATTGATTACTGGTTGATATCATTTTATTACATTAAAATATAAGGCAATCGAAATATAAAACCAGACGTACAGAAATTGCACAAAACTAGATCCATGGCTTAATGATAACTCGCAGGACTAGAATATAAATGGATCCAATTTCAGATCTTCTAATGTCGTCTTTTGCAACTCTTTCTCATTAACTAGTAGACTCGATTATGATAGTAATAAACGTCACTCATCGACATGATGAAAGTTTCCCGGGGTTTCTCTGATACGACACGGAAGTTAGGGAGAGACTTTTGGAAGACCAATTGAAAAGCAATTAACCACGTCTATCGCGTTGGTAGATAGTTTGTGACGCACAGAAGAGAATGCATAAAAAACGATCAGATTTTTATCATTTTTATTTTTGTTTAGAATTATATTTTTTTTTATAATTAAAATTTTAAAACTATTAAGAACGCTTGATTTAAAAATTATTTTGTAAATAATTTAAAGAAATTTCTCCAACGCTTATAGGCATCGTTAAAATTAACTCAATGAGAATGATATAATTTGTTATGTTTTCTTCTTTTGACACTGCAATAAGGAAATAAATTAACTCCGAATCTTTATGACGTCATATCCTGATTCGATTTATTCAGCATTCGTTTTCAGAATAGATGTGTGTTTCCAGTTGTGGTTTATTGTGAATCAAATTTATAAGTTATAAAAAAATCATAATTATTTTATATACATTCATTAAATTTGTGATGCGTGTACTGTATAACAATAGGCCAAGGGTGAAAAATTTTCTTGCAAACTTAAATACTTTACAAGTATCAAGAACTGAAGCAGTTCCTGAATTTATTTTTTTCTAATGCAGCTGGCAAACACTTAGACAGTTGTCTTCTATTCTTTAAGGCATACGTCGCACCGACGTTACTCACTTAACACTACCCAGGAAGTGTGTATAGCTCAAAGATAAGTCACATAAGCAGAGTAACTATACCCCACAACGCTCATGTTAGACCGGGACCTATGGTTTAATGTGGATTCTGAATCACCGCAAATATCCATGACACTGCCGGGACTCGAATCCGTACCCCTGTGGTACTGAGCGCCAGAGAGTTAGCCACTCGGCATCAGGCCCCCGTTTCTTGCTTTTATAAATTTAAATATTTTACAAAAAGATTGCAAAATTCATAATATTTTTATAATTATTGTAAAAATCAAGCAATTATAAATAGAGAGAGAGATTATTATCTCAGAGAAATATTATTTTTGATGAATAAAATATTAAGATAATGGATAAATTACACTGCGCAACATTTCTTTTACTAATTTTGAACGCTGAACACGAAAATGATAGTAAATATTAGCAATTGGCTTTGTTTAGGAGATATCGAAGAAGGTTTTCTTAGTTTCCTTGAAATATATGTGAAAAAGAAATATGGGAATTTTGCAAATTTGTATAGCTTACAAATTATAATAATCTGTAAATTAAATAGCAACATTTATGAAAAGAAATGCATAAAAATATATGTCTTACATATTGAATATATATGAAATGTGTAAATATTTATATATATTACATATACATAAAATATCTGAAAAAGTAGGATTTAGAAAGGTGTCTTATAAGGCATTAATCTTTTTAAAAATTTATAACTACTATCGAGTAAAACTATTGGTGTAAATCACTCTGCAGGAGATGACGTCAATCTGGATGCCGGTACTGTTTCCTGTCTTGGCTTTAAAAATAAAAATGTGATAACTGTTAGTTGTTAACTAAAATGTTGATTACAGTTTTATGTAAGAAAATAATGACTGTATTATAATTTGCGTTTTAGTTAAACATGTTATAGTTTTTAGAACTGTGATGACGCGTAGATGCGTTAATTCTGCTAATAATCACTAGAAAAAGTCTAAAGTGTATACAATCCTGCTTCTAACCAATTCCCATTGGTAAAGGGTCTCTCATTCCAGAAGCTCCAAATGAATTATTCAGTGATCCAGAAGAAGATCAAGAATCAATTTTTGTGATGCTCTCCATCTTCTGCTGAATATAATGATGATGCTATGATGATGCTATTTTTACAATAATTATAAAAAATATTATAATTATTGTAAAACTATAAAACATTCTGCTTCAAGAAGTACCTTATTAGAGGTATAGAGCTGTTCAAAACTAAGGCAGAGTTACTTGCATCGAGTTTCAGAAAACTAATTTTATACTCCAGTAAGTGGAGTGTGTCTGAGAGAGTTCATTTCACAAGCGTCTTGAGCAATGAGAAATCATGACAATTTTTGCCTTAAAAACCCTGTTTTCTGTTCCGACGTCAATGGCCTTGTGATAACTTTCAAAATAGAGCGTGATCCTTCGCAATTAATAGGTTCATTCAAAACAAGTCTCAAGATGATAGTTCTGCATAATGAAAACCAATTTATATTCATTTCAGACGGACACTCTGTATCTATGTAAGAAACTTATGAACTTTTCAAACATTTGTTGAATCGCCTTCATTAAAAAACGTACAGCAGACATATTTGTTGTGATTTGAAAGTGGCAGATCTTCTCATGGTTCCTCAATTAGGACATATGAAGTACAGTTGCTTTTTATGTGATGGAGACAGTTAAGCCAAAACTTTAAACTATGTAGTAAAATAATGGCCAATATTGGGAGAAAATAAACGGGCAACATCCACTATTAGTAGAGGCAAAAAGCAAAAACAAAATAATCCTATTACCAATGCTTAATATTACCATAAAACTTGGCTTATTGAAAAATGTTTGAAAAATCAGGACAAGAGAGTGGAATTTGAATAATAACATACTTTAATAGCATGCGCCAATAAAGAAGCTTGGGTTGCTTTTTGTCTTGCATCAACAAATTTCTCAGGAAATGTGAAGTCAAAAGTCTATAAAAAATTAGTGATGGACATGTTGCCCGCATATAAGAAATATGGTTGCACAATGTCTTTAAAAATGCATTTCCTGTAGTGTAGTTTAGACTTCCTTTTTTAAAACTGTGTCTGGTTAACGATGAGCACAGTATGCGTATTCACCTGGACATTGCGAAAATAAAAGAAGAGATACCAGTAAAAATGGTTGACTACAATGTTCGCAGACAGACTATTGGACAATTTGATGTGATGATTTTGTAGAAATGCGTAAGCGACAATCCAAGAAACCGCAAAACATATAGTAAACAGGTATATGATTTAGTTAACTCATTGTTTCATATCTAAAAACATTAAGTTACAAATATCTTAGGAATGAAAGCAGATTTAAAAGTTTCATTGTAATATTTGCGTTCAGTAACGTGTTATAGTAATAAATGACTATTTTAATTACAGAGAAAAAAATTTTTTATCTCAATTTGTTGCCTTTTCCTTTTCAATTGATTAAATATTATAAAGATTTATAATATTTAATCAATTGAAAAGCATATTTTTATACATACATCTCAAATGAAATTAATTTAAAAGAAAATAATTTAAAGTGAACATTGGTTCTTATATTAGAAGTAATTTTAGTAGTTTTTAGTTAATTTTAATTTATATTTCAGGTAATTTATGTTTATTTTAGAAGTATAAAAAAAGTTATTTATTAAAAAAATAAATGCGGAATTTTAAATGAAATTAAATTAACTTAAAATTCAAAAATCAAAGCATCTTTCGCATCTTAAATGCGTTAAAAAATTTCTAAGTGTCAGTGTTTTTAACCCCTTTCAACGACATGTTTCGTTTAAATAACACATTTAATTATTATCTCAAGTGATAATTTATATAAAATTGAATCTGCCACGAAAAAGGAAAGCACACATAATGGTTTTAATTATGTGCTGTTCCATCATTTCAATCTTCCGAAATTCATAAGGGTGAAAATGATATTTAGAAGCAGCTTATTATCTTAGATTAATTTACATTGCAGTTCTTACTAAATTACGGGCTGCCTGAAACTGCTTTCGACATACCCGTGGTAATAAGCTGGGGAAAAGATAAATTATTACAGATTCTACGTTCCCAAACTAGATGTTAAAACTAGTTTATTATCCTTTGGCCAAGTGCCTTGTGTTCCTAAATTAGTATGCGCATAAGTATTACTTACGGGGTTGGCTTAAAGTCAGCAAAGAAAATTTGCAAGTGTTTTTCGCATTTTAAAGAAGGCCATTTTGTGGCAATAGTTACTAAAATAAATTTGATTCAAGCTACTGAAACTGACTTTCAGAAAAAAATCAAATGTTTAAAAGAGGTGTAAATCATTTTTTTTTTTTTATATATGCTTATTTTTCACTGTAGATAAATAACGTTTAACTAAAATCCGTTTTCAAGTTTAAATCACTAATAAGACAAAAATGTGCTTTTGAAAAGATTTCGAATCCATAGAATTACATATAACTAACACTATGCAGGAGGGTGTTCATATAGATTAAATTCCTATGAATTGAGTTTGCAATTTATTACTCTATGCAAGTCTTATTACCATTCCAATTCACGCTGATGTCCTAGAAATTTGGTTTGTCGCTCTAGGGTGATTTTTTTCTCACTTTAGGTTAATTAGAATCGTTTAATGTTAATTACAGTTTAACGTAGACCATTCATAAACATTCATGCCACTATCATTATTTGAATTTGAAAAACCTGTGATATCAAAGGTCAGAGCGCTAACCAATTGGCCATCAGGCTGCTAATGTTGTAGAAGAGCAAGTTCATACACTTTTTTTCGTTAACTCATTAAACTCAATGTTCATGAGTTATTAACATTTTAATTGAATTATGATTATACGTCTTTAATACAAAAAAAAAGGAATATTCTCTTAATGCATCCGTAACAGTTTAAAAGATCGTGCATCGTTTTTTTAAAGACAGAGATGCACAGACTTATGAAGACTACGGACCATATATATTTTCGCTGTTTTAATCGAGTGCCCTAAAAAATAATTTAAAAGGTTTCGGTTGTAATTTTTAATTTTTTACGCATGTGCATTTGCACTAAATAATAAAAAGTAAATGAAAAATAATAGTGAAAGTAAATAATATAATATGTAGTTTTTTATTATTTGTCTGTCCTACTTTTTTGGACAACAGTTTTAACGTGTTTCATGTTCTACTTTTTAAATTCTGGGTTTGAGAAATTTTTATTATGTGGATGCTATTCGTCCTGCTATTTCTCTAGTTAAAATAGCAAGCGAATAAAGTGGGCCACCATCAAAGCAATTCCGGGCCAGATGCGGCTCACGTGCCGTTATTTATGCATCTCTCTTAGTACTTGATGATACTTTTTAGACAGCAAGGGACCCTTACAAAGAATTTGAAAACTATTTTGGCTGTATTGATTTGACACAAAGTGCCGATTGGGGAGGTTTTTAGTATTTTCCATAGTATGGGGAAAGAATTACTGGTTACATTTAGTGCTTCTGAAATTAACTCTTGACTCGGACGTTCTGCTATTTATTTATTATAAATTTAATAGAGTATGAGATTCGTTGTAAATTTAAAGATCTTTCAAAGCAGATTTTCTTCATTTTGATTGGTTTGGCTTGATTTGTCTCTCTACGGTCATCTTATACACACTTTTAGGCTAAACAGACCAGGACCTACAGTTTAAAGTGGATTCCGAACCTCTACAAATACCTATGGCACCGCAAATACCTATGGTTTTCATTTTGAAAGAAACGAAGACACGATATTCAATAGAATAAATTCAAAAGCGTTTTAAGAGATATATGTTTAAAAGAAATGTCGAAAAATATATTTGAATATAAAATCAGTTTTAAATGCTTTATATATATGAAACTTTCGTTTTACCTTGACTTCTTATTCAAAAATTTTTAATGTTGTTCGTAAAGCAAAAGTAGGTCAGAAAAAAAAAAAAAAAAAAAAAAAAAAAAAACTAAATAACAAACAATCAGTCGTTTATCGATGGATACTGTAAACAAAAATAATCTTATATATTTTTTTTTCACTTTTAAGGAGTTTTGAATAAAAAGCTACTTAAAATTTTAAAAAATAGAGTCTCAAGACTCTTAGGAAAATAAATAAACCTCTTAAACATTAGGATTTAATGCAAACATTTTCCTTAAATTTTTAAATCTGTCAATTTTAACATTATTCTAGTATATTTCCAAATTTGGTGAATTATTTAATAATATTATATTACTTAAAGCATAATATATTTAATTTACATAGTTTTTATACTGTATATAGTAATATAAAAATTAAATGCTTCGATTTTTTTGCATAAGATAAAACAGAAATATTTTATTTTTAAAATGCTTTTATGGTTAATAATTATCAATTATTAATTTTCCACTAACAGGAAGTAAAAAAGTCATCATTTCTTAAAACCATTTAAAATATGTCCAGGATTTTATGTATAATATTATTAATATTAAAAAGTCTCATTTTAATTATTTATTATTTCTTTAATAAAAATAATTTTAATAATAAATAATATAATTTTACCTTAAAAAATTAACTTATTATATCGGCCATTTGCATATTTCATATGGTTTTTTTTAGAAAAAAAGCGATAAAATCTAATGGCGATTTAATCTAACATTAGATTAAATCGCCATTTTTTATTTTATTATTTTTATTTTTATTTTATTTTTATTATTCTTATTTTTTATTTTTATTCTTATTATTTTTATTTATTATTATTATTATTATTTATTATTTTTTTATAATTTCTATTTATTTATTTATTTTGCCTTCTTGTATTTTTTCTATAATGGGAATATACTGCAACTTGTTTCCAATAAAATACGAAAAATTAAACCACTAACATTCTTATAGAATACTAAATTTCAAATTAGATGTCTCAAAGGACAAAAGTATATTAACATTCAAATTCTAATCTACTGTAACACTTTATAATTAAATTAAAAAATACATAACAAGTTTTTGTTTCTTAAAATTACAAGAAAATCAAGTTCTATTAAATGTACTTCATGTTTCTGTCCATTCTTGTAAGCAATTTTTTTCCAGTTTATTTGAAAATGTAACATTTTTTTACGTTTTCTGTATGCATTATAAAGCAACAAATTGACATATCTAAATACATTATACTATTTAGTAGAAGAAAGGAAAAAAAAACTTGTTTCCTGGATTGTTTTTTGTTTCTTCTTTTTTTTCTTTTTCTTTTTCTTTCTTCCCAATTCTCACGATTGTGTAGAAATAGCTGTACGGAAAGAAGGTCGAAAGATTCACCTACATTCTGAATCGTGAGAGATGGCCGATTAATAACGTCAAATAATGAATGGAGAGGAAATGGTTTTAATTTTTATCACTCATTTACAAGACGCTTTATTTGCAACCAGAAACAGTTGGTTTTTTGTTTCACACTAATTCAGAGAACACTGAACTCAGAATCTATTTTCGATTCAGAGCACTATTCAGTTATTTTTATTCAATACTTTCCTAATATTCAGTAATATTTGGCATAATTCAAAATCATAGAGGACACAAAGGATTCGATTTTTTTGTCCAAGGAGGAAAAGATTGTGTATACTTTGACGTTTATATTTTTCATTAAAATATGTATTTTCATCAAAATATGTTTCCGTTACGTCTTTTTGACATCCCTTTATTCAAAAAAAAAATCGATCATCGCACATGAATGCTGTATGGTTTTATGGGTTTGTCCCTTGAAAAATTTCATTTTCAGGGGTGTTTTTTATCAACATAGGTATTCAGTGAAAGAACGACATCGAAAAATTGTGATCCATGCGTTCAAAACAGGTCAAATAGAAGGAAGAAAACAGACACATTTCCTGTTGAATTAGAATACTATTCGGATTCAAAATATTTTTCGAATCAGAACTGTATTTCCCTTTATTATTTCGTTTTCAAAACTAGACAATATTTCATTTGTACGGATGCGTCATTTTGTCAGTGAATTCCTCACATAAAAAGCCGATGAATAAATTAAATTAAATATAAAGAATAAACTGTTTATTCAAATATAAAGTATTTATATTTCAAGAGTTACGGTAGTTGAAAGATTATAACTTTTAGTCTCAAATTGAGAATTTACGATGATGAGTTTTTATTTATTTATTTATTTTATGTTCTTTTTACGAGTCTTAAACCTCTTTAAGCAAAAATTAATAAAATATTTGTATTCTACTCTTGCAAAGCTAATTATTTTTGATTAAATTTTATTTACTTTTTCATACATCTCAAATGATTTGATGGCGGTCTGATGGCCAATTGTCTAGAGCTCTGGCCATTCGTACCACAGGTTGCAGGTTTGAATTCAGCTGGTAGCCTGGATGTTTGTTAGTGGTTCGGAATTCACTTTTAAACTGTATTCCCTGCATTTTTTCACACTTGATCTAATTGTCCTAAAGTGTGCAAAAAAATGATTATAGAGAGGCAAACCAATCCAAAGGATTTGATTATTGTTCTCTACTTTAAAAGAGAATAAATAATTTTTGTTTAGACAATTTTAGTCTCAAATTGGATCAGTATTTGTGATAATTTTCAAAATCTGTTTCTTTGCTTGAAAATTTTTGAAAAACTTTAAAATCGAAAAAAAAAAAAAAGAATAGCTTTTTAAAATGCATAATTATTAATTTTGCCAATTATAAAAAAAATGTAGAACATTTTCATCAATTCATCTGTCGCATAAATAATTTAGAAGGTTAATATTTTCTCTGTATCTCCTATTTTTCCTCTTTTTAATATCTTAAAATTTACATCCCATAATACTTAAATGTAAGCATAGGTTTGTCAATAGAGAGTATTCATTAATTTAGAATTTCTCATTTTTTTACCTAATTAAATTCAAAGTTTTATTTCTTATTTTTCTATATTTCAATATTGCAGCCACTTTTTACATTTACTATGACTTCATTTATTAAAAAGAAGTTAATTAGTACTGAAATTAAATTCAACTTGTAAACAAATTAATGAAAGGTCCGTTTTGGTGCTAAAAAAATTTAAATGAAACTTGAATACTTTAAAATGACACGCCAATTAGGAATATTTCATTGACTCATTTCTAATCCCAAGTCCTTGAATTATTTTAACAAGAACTGGAGTGGTAATTTCCATACTAATAAAAATATTAAGTTTTTTCTGATGACATAAATTAATTCTTAAAAGACTTAACATATTAGATATTTATATCTAATTATTTCAAGTGCCTTTTTTCATATATTCGGGTCGTGAGATTTATCAGATTTAGTTTTTTTTATGTATGTTAATCTTTTCATGTGAAATTCTATAACTTTAATGTTTTTTAAGTTTAATTAATGTTAAACTGTTAATTAATGTTAAACTTTAATGCTTTTTAATGTTTAATGTTAAACTATTAATTATTGTTAAACATTATTATTTTTTAATGTTAAATTGTTAATTAATGTTACGCTTTAATGTTAAACAGTTAAACTTAATGTTGTTTAATGTTAAACTGTAAATTAAAGTTAAACATTAATATTTTATAATAATATAACATATTTAAAAATATTTAGCACATTTAAAGACATATAATTATAGAATCTTGGAAGGATTCCCCTTTTAAGCCGAAAACCCCATACTTAAGCTATGCGCAGGCTATGCGAAATATACTTCCTTTTCATGTGAGAATCTGTAGGCCAACTTACCATTTACCTTTTTTCATATATTCGGGTCGTGAAATTGGTCAGATGTAGTTTTTTAATGTATATTAATCTTTTCATGTGAAATTTTTATAACTTTAATGTTTTTTAATGTTTAACGTTAAACTTTAATGTTTTTAATGCTTAATATTTTCATGAATTACAACCTATGTCATGCAAAATCCATGTACTTCCTGAATATAATTTTCATATATATTAATTTCCAGCACAAAACAGTGTTTTAAAACTTATATAAATATCATAATGTTTTTCACAAAACATTTTTATATCAACATTTAGTGTATGAACCATATTAGATTGCTAAAGTTTTTCCCGAGAAAAAAGGGGAATTCTGCCTTCGTGTTCATTCAAGTAAACACAGTCCCCATTTGAGTCTCGTATAAGAAGAAATCTACACTACACAGTCTAAATTAGTTAACCTAACCTAGATGCGAGACATTCTGCCGCATCTATTAATTTTCAAAGAAATATATACATTTGTATTTCCATCAATCAAATTGTTAAAAATTCAATTGAAAATTACAAATCACGGAAAATTTTTTTATTTAAAATTTTCAGAGTTTATTTTGACTGAGAATAGTTAAATAGCTTGCTTGAGTGTTTTTTTAAAAACATCTTATATCAATTAGATTAAACGAAATACTACTATTTGGTAGTTGAATCATTTAAAAGATCATGATGAGCAGGAAAATAATACAAAAATAAATATATTTTTCAAATTATAGAGGATTTCGAATATTTTAATTGTTTTCAAATTGGTGATATGTTTCCTGTACTTCTTAGACAGCCTTTTTACCTTAATTATGTCAGGATTAGAACTGAAATTAGGGTTAAATATAGAATAAAAAAAAAACCGCTTCTCAATAATTTAGAATGTGTGAGAAAAATTAAGCAAACATGCAATCAAGAATAAAAAAAATTCAAGGCGTATTATCTCCTTTTTTTTTTTTTTTTTTTTTTTTTTGTTCTAATTAATCTTCTAGAACGTGTTAAGTGCCAAAAATAAAAACAATGGAGTAATTTTCTCTCCTTTTGTTATATATAACTTCCACTGTTTTACGAATCGTAATGATATATAAAAGAAGAGTAATTATAAAATGCCAATTGAGTATTTTATGAGCAGCAAATAACCTCATGTGTTTCACATTTACATTGTGTTAAAAAATTTGTATCTTTAATTTTTTTTTTTGAATAATTAAAAAAATTTTTTTCATAAATATTATGTATGAAATAATTTTTTAAATTAAAATGATCAGTAAACTTAAATTCGTGATACATTTTTAAATTTGTATATTTAAAATTTTAAACAAGACATAAAATGGATTAGATTAGAACAATTATTTTATTGTTTCTAATTTCTTCAAAAATTTAATAATAAAGTATAATAAATTAGGGATTTATTTATATTTATTGATATCGTAAAGTTTTACGCCAGGCTTTAAATTTCTTTTTACTTTTAAAACTTATATTAATTTAGACTTGTATATTAATAGATAAGAAGGAATTAATCAGAAAATTCAGAAGCAATATTTAAATTTCAGAAAAAATGTTTTTCTTTTTTCTTTAATCTTGGAAAATGGCTTTATCGTTTTGTTGCGCACAAAAAGGAAGTTATTTTTAATGTGCGCAACAAAACCATAAAACCATTTTCGAGATTAAAGAACAATATTTTTCTGAAATTTAAATAATGCTTCTGAATTTTCTGATTAATTCCTTTTTATATATTAATATACAAGTCTAAATTAATATAAGTTTTAAAAGTAAAAGAAATAACTGTCTGGCATAAAAATTAACGATATCTTATATAATTTAGAAATTTTATTTCCAATTTTTGTTTTTGAAATTATTTTTAAAACATTTTATATAAAATTAAAAATAAAATGTTCTTACTTCGACTCTAGTAGCAAATCTAAAAAAAAAAAAAAATTATAGAATGTACAGACACTTCCAGATGTTTTAGAAATTTTCATTTCAAAATAAATGAGTTTCTGATATTTTTTATATTCCGAATTTAAAAATCATTCTTTAATAGTTCGAAATGAAATTACTGTCACTTTCAAGTTTGACAGTTAAATTTTAAAAAAAATGTTTTTCATTGAAAAAAAAATATTACTTTTTGAGTACATGTATAAATTCTTTTTTTTTTTTTTTTTTTTTTTTTTGCAAAATTATAAAATAATTTTAATAACTTTAAATTAAAACTGTAAGCCTGCTGTATAGTTGATTAAAACATTTTATTTGATTACTAACAATAATTTGATTTGCAATTTAATATATTCAAAGTTTTCATATGAACTATTTCAAGAATAATTAGTTAAACATCTTTAAAAATTGATAAGTTCTAGAATATTTATCAAAAACAAAAATAAAAAAATAAGCCTTTAATATTCTTCATAAGGTTGAATAGTATTAGCCACTGTAGTCATTTTAAGACTTTAAGACTATTGAAAAGTCATGTTCACTTCTGTGTCTGGAGACAGTAGTATCGCTTCTGTTCACCTGGTAGCAAAAAACGGGATCCATTGTTTGTTGCTGGATTGAAGTCACATACCAGGTCTTAGATGGTGAAGGCATTTCTTCTTTTGTTGCCTTTGCGCTTTAAATTTAGACTCAGCTCCTCTGCGACTCAAAATAAACTGCGATTCACACCCGGAATCACAGAAGCTTTTTTAGCTTGACTTCACTCATTTACTTCATTTTTATTATGCATGCAAATTTAAAAAAAAAAAAAAAAAAATTTGAAAATAGAGCTTTTAGTTAATACTATGCCAATAGTTTTTATTTTCACTGCATACAACTTTTATTTCATGGATACAACTATTCTTCAACTGAAATGAGATATTTAACTTAAAGAACAAATTACTTTTTTTCTTCATTTCCGTATTTAGAGCTCTCTCTCTTACCCAACTCGTGGCTTATTGGCAACGTGCGTAGCTAGTGAGTATTAGGGCTACTACTACTACTACTACTACTACACATCACTGTACCTAAAGCTGAGATGCTCCTATACAGTTTGGAAATGATGTGGGTGAGAAGTCTGACCGGGCTCCGTGACGCTCTTACAGTCATATTAGACCGGGACCTATGACTTAAAATGGATTCTGAACCACTACAAACATCCATGGCAACGCGGGGACTCGAACCCGAAACTTGTGGCACCGAGCGCCAGAGCGCTAGATATTCGGCCATTCAGGCCCCAACTGAACATTAGGGCTGAGGTTCAATCCTCTGGCGGCTTTGTTGCAGACACTATTTCCAAAACGGGAGACTCGATGGCGTTTGGAATGTTCAGCATCTGACCTCGTTGGTCGGATTACCTAGTGGGAGTGTTCCTGGTTTTCTCCCATACGGTATGCTAATGCGGATTAGTTCCCCTTAAAAGTCCTCCCGGAAGACACTGTCCTCCTACTTCAGCGTCTCGGAGAAGTCAGACTTCTACCTACGGGTGCTCCATAACAGCAGAAGCTGCCCACCCTTTCCCTCCTTCCATGAGATCCCACGTGTTTTAGGACTTGGTCTAGATATGCTGTTTACCAAGTGGGATAAGGAAAAAAAAGAGTCCTTCGATCATCGGTGGGCCTCGTGTTCCTGTTTTGTATGCCACGCATATTCCACTGACGGATGATGAGGGGTAATTTTAGGGGTAATTGCTCCGCATTTGCATGGCAGAAAATCTGGTAAATTCCCACCGAGCAACCTGACTATCGATGCCAGGTGCTTTACATACATTATTTTAGTTTCCCTTCCTGAAAGCAGTGCTTACAATAGACGCCACCAGCTGATTTGAACCTGGGGACTTCTGATGGGAATTATAAAATTGCTTTTCAAACTGGAAGATTATTATTTCTCAAAGAATGGATGTAAAACATAACTTTACATAAACCATTTTCGTCGTCCTTCCACTATTTAATTTTTAAATTTTATGTCAGCAAATAATGACATTTTTATATTAAATTCAACATTAATTTCGGTATAACACTGGCATTAGGCTATATAAATAATGCACACTGCAATTTGAAATGAATATATCCCAAAGATGTCAATTGCAAGCTTTTCTCCCGAAGCCAAACAGAAGATTTTTCACGCCTATGGATTTTATCGCACCCATTTTCATTCGGTTTGTTGGATTACGAACAAACTCTGTTTATTGAAAGTCTAACAAGCTATTTAACAGGCCGTATTTTATAATTAGAAAAAAAAAATATTTCTAAAATATTTTCACAGTCTCTTTAATTTAAATTTTGAAATATTTTTTATCTTAAGTTTAAAAAAAAGGATAGGATGATGAAAAATACTTGAAAAACTACTCGTATGTGTACCTTATAAGCCTCTTAAATTTTTGTCTCTTTTTGTGTATAACAGTGCAAATAATTTTTTTGTTGTCAAAAAGTTCAAGATTAAAATTTATCACTTGAAGGGAAAGTTGTTCCTTATCTGAAGGGAAAAAAAACGCGTAAGTTAACGCATTTTTCATTCCTTTTCCGAAGAATAATAAATTTTTTTTATTATTATTCTTAGGCGCTTTATTTTAATAGAAAACAACAGCCTGAAGTCGAAAAAAAGGCGCAAGATATTAATTTCAAAGCTGCTTTTCTTATTTGTGAAAATTATCTGTGAATAATGGGAAAATAAATAAAATACGTATAAACATGAACAATGGTGAAAAAAAATTTAATGTTTTATCGCTCTTAATTATTTTCTAGAAAAACATTTAAAAAATTAAATTATTAAGTACGGACTCTAAAAGCTAAGCAGAATTGCTTATTAATTGAAAACTGGCTTTGTGATTTCTATTTTTTTTTAAATGTTTATATAATAATAAAATATCAAATATCAACTCGCTTGTTGTTGTAGAATCATTTATCATGTTTTATACAGCAATAAAATTAAAAATAAAAACAATTAATTACGATAATTAAATTGTTATTTTTAATATTAGAACATTACAAACGTAACAGATTAATTGCATAATAGTAAAGTAATGTCTAATTATTGGCAACATTGGTTGGCATCATTTATACCTTTTTATTACGTTTAACTTTTTTTTTTTTTACCGCATAGACATATCTGGTACTTTAGGGGGAATTTTTTTTTTTTTTTACCGCATAGACACCATTCATACCTTTTTATTACATTTAACTTCTGGGGAAATTTTTATTTTTGTTTACCGTATAGACAACATTCATACCTTTTTTATTACACTTAACTTCTGAGGGGATTTTTATTTTTGTTAGCTGTATAGACATCATTCATACCTTTTTTATTACATTTAACTTCTGAGGGGATTTTTATTTTTGTTTGCCGTGCAGACATCATTCATACCTTTTTTATTACACTTAACTTCTGAGGGGATTTTGATTTTTGTTTGCCGTATACCTCTTTATTGGATTTAACTTCTGGGAGAATTTTTTAATTTTGTTTACCGTACAGACATTATTCATACTTTTTTATGACATTTAACTTCTGGAGAATTTTCATTTTTGTTTACCGTATAGACATCATTCATACCTTTTTATTATACTTAACTTCTGAGGGGATTTTTATTTTTGTTTGCCGTATAGACATCATTCATATCACTTTATTACATTTAAGTTCTGGGGGGAATTTACCGTTGAAAAAATTGCCTCGTTGACCAATGAAAAAAAAAATGTATATATGAAGATGGTCCAGTTTGAATTCGGAATGCGTGTGGCCAAGACGTGGAATGTATTATGATGGGAGGCGTGATTATAGAGATTTGTCGAGTAACTTCGGGAAGCGCTGATCGATAGAGTATCCAGCAGAGTTTCTTTTTACGGAAAGAAAACCGGAATCGTCCAGTGGACTCATTCCTCAGTGTTACATAACTAGGAAAAAGGTAAAACAAATGTATATCAGAAAGGAAAAAATGATATAAGAAAGTATGCTATTAATTATACATAGATTGCCTTAAAGTATATAAATTAGACTTGAATGTATTTTGTCATATTTGAATTTCAAATTTTTTTTATTTATTTACAAGCATTTAGTGATTTTAATCACTCAAGCGAGAAAAAAAAAATTATTTATGTTTATTATTAAATTCTTTAAATAAAACTTTAAAGGATGTTTTTAACTTTAAAAATCCACACGCTTTTTCATTTAATTTTGACTAACGTTTTTTTTTTTGTAGCCTTATTATCGTTTTGTCTTTAACAAAATTATAAGTAAAAATGATGCGTATATTTAGTAACAAACTTTTATTTTTATAACAAATAATTGCACATTGCAAAAATATTTTCTGTTCAGTTTTTAGAAACATTTTTTCTTTTCAAACCCGACTATAACGTAAGACCCGAAAACTCTACCTTAGTGAATAAGAAAGACATTTTTGTGGCATTTGCAAGGGGGAAAACCTTTCCAAATAACCTGGGTCTCAATGCGAGCTACTACGTTCTGTTCACAATCACGATCTGAGCTATTTCTGCTTTGCACATTTATTAATTAGATAATTATTCGTCAAATAAGCGAAAAAAAGTATTTATCAATGGATAAATAAAAGCAAATCTAATAGTCAGGAAAATTGTCGCGAGATATAATGTAACAAAGGGCAAGCTGGTAAAATTTATATTAAATCTTTCTGTTACGCATTTCTAATAATCGAAAAACAGTAAAATTAAACAGTAAAAGCGCTGAGATTAGCATACAACGAATAAACAACTCTCTACGTGTGATGCTTTTGTTATCATTTCTATGCATAGATATTATTTAATCTCTCAATTATATATATCTAATATATATAATTTAATCTCTCAAAACAACTGTTTCTCCTCTAAATGTTTTAGATTTCCAAGAAAATTAACGATGAATTTTTTGAGAACTATTAAATACTTTGATTTCTAAAAATATTTCTCTTTTGGTTTAAATATGCTATTAATTATTAAGATTAGCATGTATTTATGTATTTTATCCGTGCTTAAAGTTTTTAAAAGAATTAAAATTTCATGCTTCACAAAATCTCATACTTAGTAAAATCACTTCGGTTTATGCTTTCATTACAGATTATTTCGCTTGTAAAAATTTCTTTTCAGTTTTCATGACGTTTTCTTAAAAAAGTACACTTGTTTGGAATTGAAGGGGAATTAATTAATTTATTGTCTCAAAAATCTTCAGATATTAAAACGTTAGTAATTTTTTTATTCCTCAAATGTTTAAACATGCAAATTTTTAAATAATAATTATTAAAATTATTTGATATAATTTGGTTCTTATTTTTAAAGTAATAGTATATATAATTCCTCGCAATAATAGTATAAAATTATTCTGTATTATGCTTTTTTAAGCTCAATTCTTAAATGGATATCTGATAACCTCAAACAAAAATTGCGTGAATCATCCTATTTCAAATATATATTTTAAGTGTTAATTTATACAGTTTAAAGTCATATTTTATTATAAAAAAATATTACCTATCTTTGCTCATTTCCATAAAATAAAAAAATTTTAGTTTTGACAAATTTTATTACTAATATCTGTGCAGAATTAAATGTTAGAGAATTTGACAAAAAAATATAAATTAATTAAATAAAGCAATCATTCAAATATCCAAGCATTTCCAATATTTCTAATCACGTATAATCTTTTTAGCATTTATTTTTTAAGAATATAACAATGTTAGCTTGGAAAATAAATTGGAAACTAATTCAGTAAATTTCGACTTTTTTTTTTTTTTTTTTTCAATATTTTAACTAATGACATCAATCAGTTTTTTAAGGTTGGTGTCATCTGATGATATGAAATTCTGATGTGAATAAAAAAATAAGCTGTTAATTTAATTAAAAATAATTAATAACAAACTTTTCATAGTTTTTGCTACGAATTTTGGAACAAAATATTACATTCCCTTGAATAAAATGGACATCTATATGTTAAGAGTTTTTAAAATCTATTGCAACATACATACATTTATATAGAAAGATAGATAAATCGATTAAGATTTATTTAAGATTTTAAAATTATCACCACAGATAATTTTAAAATGAACTGATTAACATGCAAAGTATGAACGCATGAACCGATCTGAACTAAGGACACAGTTATGCAATGAATAGTTTCAGGAATATTAACATGAGGCAAACATATAACTCATCCCTGGATGTTAACAAACGGATGCGATCCTCATTACGGTAAAGGATATTGTTCGGTCCCCATGTAATCTCCGTAAGCCTCGTCCACTCTATACATAATCAAAGCAATTAAGGTAAAGACGGATTGGGGGCAGAGGATGCTGCACCGTTTCGATTGCTGCTTATCGATCGAAGAAGACCTGAGACTGTGAGGGGAAATTGTCATAAAAGCTGCTGCTTCTGAAATCACCGCGGGGTCTCGGATGACGTCTCTAGTTGAACACACGACGGGTGTCGCGAACGATGAAGAAGGAGTTGACATCTGACAGAGACATGATGCAAGGTTACGGGCTTCGTGACATTTTTTTCTTTCCAGCGGACGAGTATCGACGAAGGTTTTTCTGCCAATTCGTTTTGACGATCTTCTTGCGGTACAGATGGTAGACGTTAGTTAATTAGCGTATGCATTAGTTTGGGGGAAAACTTTTTGTTATTAAAACAGTTGGGTGGATTAGTTTTGGTGACACACATGTTATGAAAACCATTATGGTTGATAGAAGGCAATTACGTTTTTGTTAAAATGTTTCTGATGTCGTTCTGTCAATTTTGAGGTGCACATAGTAGATGAACATTGAATAGAGGAGCAATCAATGAACATTTTATGTGGATTAATTTTCATAGTGGTATTTGTATTTTTGTATGCTATTATTAATACAATTGTTTTTGCTGGACGTAATGGTTTATGAAAATCGTTATTGGATGGTAGAAAGCAATAAGTTCGTCAAAATATCTGTAATAGTTTAGATATAGAACTGTGGGTGGTGATTTCATAAACATTTCCATGAGTGATAATCAATTGTATTTTCAGTGAATGATACATATAAAGCTGTATTTGTCAGTTTCAAAACAAATCCCTCAAAGAATATTTCTATAAATGATGTAACAAAAATATTACATTTGACAAAGACATGATGAAATGATAGGCATGGATATTCGTAGCATTTTTTTCTCTCTTTTGATATTATCAATAAAACCAATTCGTTTTGAAGATCTAGGAGTGCAAATGGAAGATACTAGTTAGTTATTGCATACAATTAGAAATACAATTTTTTTCTGGATTATGAAAACCATTATGGTTGATAGAAGGCAATTAAGTTTTTTGTCAAAATGTTTCTGATGGGTAGTAATGAAAGTTTTTCTCTGTGAATCTTTCTGTCAATTTTGAGGTGCACAAATTAGATATTATATAATAAATGAACAGTGGATTAATTTCGAAGTGGTATCTTTATGTTTGTATACTATTTTTAATACAATTGTTTTGGGTGGCGTAATGGCTTATAAAAATCGTCATTGGATGGTAGAAAGCAATAAGTTAGTCATAAACATTTTCATGAGTGATAATCAATTGCATTGATGCACTTAAAGTTGTATTTGTTAATCCCAAAACAAATTCCTCTATAAATGATGTAACAAAAGAGATAACATCTGACAGAGACATGATGAAAGGATGCATATTCGTAATTTTTTTTTTTTTTTTTTTTTTTTTTTTGTCTTTGATGCTATTAATAAAACTAGTTCGTTTTGAAGATCTAGGAGTGCAAATGAAAGATACTAGTTAGGATACTGCAGGAACCAATATCTTAATCAAAATTGAATGCATCTAATCAAACCAGTATCTTAATCTTAATTAAAATCTTATTAATATAATTTTTTCTGGGCTATGAAAACTATTATAGTTGATAGAAAGCGATTAGAATTTTGTCAATTTGTTACAATAATCTGGAGCTTATGATGTATTTTTTTTTTTTTTTTTTTTTTGCGATTAATTTTGACAGTCTTGTGGTACAATAACATATGTTATTTGATTAATGTAGTAAACATTTTTTATTAATAAAATTGTTTTTAGAACACATAGGTAATGGAAAAAAATCATGGTCGATAGAAATAAGTCTCTGTCAAAAATAAGTCTTTAAAAAATATCATTTAAATGTCAAAATTTCTTTATAAAATATGGTATAGATGAATTTTTCCTGCTAAAATTGCATTATAGATAGTTTATATTACATTAATGTACATCTTGAAGATTTCAGTCTCGAAAATAACATACGGTTTGGAAAAATAATTAATACACAATAGCTAATGATTTATGAGAATTGTTGTAGAATGAAGCAAATTGTTATCGCAAAATTGTTATTAATTTGCAAAAGCAAATTGTTATCAATTCTTTTAAATAATTCTGTTAGTATTGATGATAGTATGAATATAAGTTTTTATATCATTAAGAACTTTTTATTATCAATGATTAGTATAGTTAAAACTGTGTCACTCAGTTTGAAAACAAATTAAATGCTGTTTCTTTAAGTATAAATTAATTGTTATCATTTAAATTGATTTTAGTCGCATTTTATATGTTAAGGTAATATATCCAGAAAATACATACAAATTACTCTTCATTGAAATATTCCAAGCAATATTATAAATTTATATGAATTGTGATGTCACAGAGAGAATTTCTTATTTGCAAGTTTTTCAGAGATTATTGATTTTACTGTCGGTAGGTTATGAAATAAGGAAAGTTGCTATTTAATCGTCAGTGAAAATAAAGTAAATACTTCGCCATTAATTTAACGAATAGTGTTTGTCGAGGTTTTTATAGAACAATAAACTGGATAAAGTGGCAACTAGAAAGCCAGCAATTACTGGTAATTTACCGATATGTTACAGTTATGAGGCGTCTATTTTGTCTATTTACAGGAACGTGAAACATTAGTCATAGCAAATATGTAGGCTTGAAATAATTAAACTTCTTGTCTCACTTGGAATGAAAGTTGCTCAAATTTAAAAAAAAAAAAAAAACTATAATGTGATTTTTTTTTTTTTTTCCTTTAGTTTCCAGAAAATTAGCATAATTGATTATTACATTTTGAAAAAAAAGTATTTCAGTAAAAAAATAATAGCTTGCAACATTAAATAACTATATTCAGATGTTCAATCATTTGTAAACAAATGTAGGCTGCTAGTAATATCTGTCACTTAACATTATTTTTGTATTAATTGCAAACAACATATCAAATTAAAAATCAACAACATATTGTTATTTAATATTATATAAATTTATCATCATTAAATTATAAATCTAATAAACAAAACTATTGAACTAATAAACGACAATCTTATTAATATTAATAAACAGTAAAAACTAACAATTATTTATTAATAACAACTTGTTAACAATTACTTGCAACTGTATCATTCGTTTTTCCAAAGATATTTCTTTTTATTTGCTATTGATATTATGCATATTGCATTTGTATTTATGTTCCTTATATTATAGTTGTATTCATGTTCATGGTATTCATTAAGTCTTGAAATATATTGATCTTGTATTTCTTCTTTGTAATATGAATATATAAATACAGCAATTAATATTATATTAATTTTATGGTTCTGAATTAATCATAATTAATTTAATGATTATTAATTAATTTAACTGATTATTAACTAATGGTTATTCGTTCATGATAAATTTTATTAATTTATAATTTCATTAATTATAATTTTATGGTCATTTAATTATTTATTATGGTTTTTTTTAATTTTATGGATTTATTTTCAAACATTCAGTAAGAAGAGTTGTATTATTAAAATTTGAATAAAATAGATAAATTTATTTTTATAATGATATTTTAACGTACTTTTCGGTAAATAAACAATTAAATTAATTAATTAATACATAAATAAACAAAGACATAAAATAACAAAAACTTTGCTTGTCTTTTTTAAACAATATGCATAAATATATGAAACGTCCTGTTCTAAGTAACTTAATAACTAAAATCTTTCCATGTTTAATATCAGATTTACAGATTACATTCACAAAATAATGATAAATAAAGTTGGTCCTTAAAATTATTACAAGAAAACTCAGTAAACAAGAATTATTTTGTAGATGTTTTTCAGATTTTACGATTAACTTAAAAAGCTACCACTTGAAGGTGCCCAAAAATAATAAATATATAAAAATAACTATTTCCGCAAAGGTTTGAAATACTTACAACTTTTCTTATGACTCATGGTTCTCAGATTACATGTTTCTACGCTTTAGTAGATTTTTTTTATTATTAACTTGATACTTGATGTGTTTCTTTTTGCTTTAAAGCAAACATTTAAGACTATGCATTTCCTGTGTTCTTTCATTTATGTTTCTTATTCATGAAAAAAATAGAAAGAAACGTGACGTTCTTTTTTTAACATGGACATTTGTTTAGAAATATAACTAAATATTTCACGTTAGAGAGAAAAATAATGCAACACATTTTATGAAAAAAAAAAATATTTAAATAAAAACCCTCAAAAAAAAAGAAAAGGTGAAGAAAATCATGATCTTGTCTTGTCTCACCTTTTTTATTTACATGCTATAAAAGATAAAATAACATTCATGGCAACAGTACAATGGATATCATTGTGAATTATTTATAAGTAACTCTTCATTTCAGTCTGTAAACTTTCAGACGGAAGTACTTTTCTTTTCAATGGTTTACAAAACCAACAAGCGGTTAGTTTTATTTAATTTTGTACCACAATAAAAATTATGTGTACTTTCGAAACATGCCCATAGGAATGACTCTTCAGTATCGTTATCTGAATTCTTTTTATTTGAGTGAAATTAATATGAAAGGTATAAATAGATATCATTTTAACAACATGCCATACAAAAATTGCAAGATTTATATTTTTTGGACTATAAAAAATGCATTTAAGATACTTATTAAACACAGTTTTACTTCTTAGATATTTCTTAAATACATTTTTTGATACTTCTTAAATGTTTGTTTACTTTTTAAATATTTCTTAAATGCTTATTTACTTCTCAGATAGGCCAATTGATACCATAGACTTCAGGTTCGAATCCTGGCGGGGCATGTATGTTTGTTAGTGGTTCGAATCTACGTAAACTGTAGGTACTGGTCTAATCAACCTAAAGTGTGCATAAAATGCTCGTAGAGTGACAAATCAAACCAATTCTCAAATACATCTCTAATGCATTTTTACTTTAAATGCTAATTTGCTTTTTAGATAAATATAACCTGCTAATATATTTTATAATGTGTTTATATTTAATAAATAAATAATATTATTTTGAAAAAAAAATCTTTTAAAAAATAGTTTTGGAATATAATAAAATGATTAAAATATTTCATGAAGAATATTTAGTATTCAATCTTCCATTATAAAAAATTATATAATATTTTATTTCTCATACCGAAATTTTTTTTCATAAATTGCAGAAAAAAGTGATAAATTTGATGCAAAATTAAGAATCTGTATGCTTTAAAAACAAAAGAGAGATCTACCCATCAAGCCAATTAGAAATGACAATTATGTTAAACGTCTTAGCTAATACTCCTTTTTAATCGAGTTTGTAATTTTAAATTTTAAAGAATAAAAATATCTTCTTTTAGGGCCTTATTTTAAATTAAATTATTATTTTTTTAAATTTTATGTTTATAATTTTTTATAAAATTGAATATATTAAAAATATTTCTTTTTTAAACCAATTTTAGAAACCCTACCTGAGGAACTAACATTCCAAATAATCTATTTTAGAGAAAAAGATAATATTTCAAAAGCACTCAATATTTATATCATACATCTGGCTATAAAATTCTCCGACTGGAACTACTAAATTAGAAAGAAAGCGAAGAAGGAAAAAAAAATCAAAGCTTTGCTGGCCCAACGAATTAATTTTCAATCTAAGTTCTTGAAGCAAAATCGACTTTTGATAAGAGAAACGTCTATTAAATTTCGTTTTTCTTTTATAACCTTTTTATTTATTGGTTTCGTAATTTTTTTCATATGTGCTTAGTTAAGTTGTGCTGGAATAAGTATTGGAAACATATTACATTTTCAAGAAACAAAGTTCCTTTGAGATGATTTATCCGCACAGGTATTAATCGAATTGCGATCAGATACTCATCTTCAAAGTTTGGTGCAAAAGAAGAAAATTAATGATTATCTTTTAACGAACTGGAGGAATACATAAAATACATTAAAGTTTTTCCTAATTTAAAAGTTTACATGGAAAACTAATCAATATTTCTTAATAATTAGAAATGTAACATACAGTATTTTAAAATTCCATATAAGCATTTTTTATTTATTTTTTTTTTTGTAAAAAATTTAAATTAATTATAATAAATCAACTAAAATGCTGTGGTAGTAATATTAATTCCTCACCTTAAATATTTTAGTTTGACATATTCAATTAAATAAACACAAATAAATAACATCTAAAATTCAGTATTAACGTTACGTAATCGTATGCAGATATTCTCTAATAATACGAAGTGAGTAGTGTAATTAATTTCGTTACTAATATAAAATATAAATTGCACAATTTTAATTTCGTTACTAATTAAAATATAAATATTTGTTGAAATTGCTTGCCTGTCATTAAAAATGTGCTGCTCTCTATTGAGTACCAATTTTACCACTTTAAGTCATTCACTACCGAACAAATTAAGCCTTAACAGAGCGCATTATGGAGGTCCTGTTACAGTAATTGGAGTGAACAATGTGGTATTCACTAGTCTTAAAAACTCTCTCATCCACTATTTTTTGTTGTATAACAAAGTTGCGCTTCATGTTCCACTGATGTATAATCAGAAACAGCCTACCGACTATTGACGAGTGGAGGACATTCCTCTTAAAACTCTCCTGTCCACGAATTTTTTTGTTATATAACATAGGTGTGTTTCATGTTCTACTGATACGTGATCAGAAACAGCCTACCGACTAGTGATGGAAAATTCTCCAGTCCATGAATTTTTTTATTTTATTATATAACATAAGTAATCTTCATGTTCCACTGATGTAGTATCAGGAAGAGCCTACCGACTAGTGATGAGGGGAGGATTACTCTTTAAAAAGCGTCCTGATGGCCAATTAGCTAGCTAGTGCTCTAGCCGTTGGTACCACAGGCTTCAGGTTCCTGGACGGGGCATGTATGTTCGTTGGTAATTCGGAATACGCATTAAACTGTAGGTCCCAGTCTAATTAGCCTAAAGAGTTCATGACCATAGAGCGACAAACCAAACAAATCCTCTTAAAAATTCTCTCGTCCACGAATTTTTTTGTTGTATAACACAGGTGCTCTTCATGTTCCACTGATGTATGATCGGGAACAACCTACCGACTAGTGATGAGTGGAGAACATTCCTTCTCTTAAAAACTTTCTCGTCCATGAATTTTTTTTTTTTTTTTTTTTTTTTTTTTTTGTGTGTGTAACATAGATGCGCTTCATAATTCACTGATGCATGATTAGGATCAGCCTACCAACTAGTGATGAGTGGAGAACATTACTTTCTGGGAGGATTTTAAAGAGCAACTGTCCCCATTTGCTTGTCTTATGTCAGATTCTTGTACCCATTTAGGCATATTTATATGAGAATTTCAGGTTTAACATCGCTTGTCAGGTTTCGTAACATGCTCTCTGAATTCAGAATCCCAACCCACTATTCATCAAGCCGCTCTTTGCTTTATCAAAAAGTTAATTTACGAAAATATTTTAATAATAATTTTATAAAAACGTTAATCATTATCATTTTTGTAGCATTATTTAATACTAAGATAATGATTTCTTTTTTTTTTTTTATTAAAAAAAGGCAGAAGTGTTTTTATTACTTAAGAATGAATTCAGATCTCCATTACTCCAATTCAGATCTCTATCTCAGATCTCTATATGTATATTATTTACTGAATATTATTATCTACAAGACATGAGTCTATGAGTTGATGAAAAATAGTAAACTTCTTGTGGTACGCATTCATAAAACTTACTTAGAGCTTATTTCCCAGAAAAGATTTCTCTTTCTGCCGCTTTGCTGTCTTGACATATCAAATTGCGGAATTTGTTTACTGTTATTCTTTCGGTACTTATATTCCGGCGATTATTGCCTCCTGCTCTCCCGAGGCGCTTGATAAGGCGTTAAGTGCTTTTTTTTCTTCCACATCAGTTGTTCCTGGTCCAATAAAAGCCATAATGGCCCTTCCTCTTTTCATTTCCAGCACTAACAAAATGGGAAATACCTCATAAGGTCTGTCGTTGCTTGACAGCTATTTAAGCACAACTTAAGAGATTAAATGGTGTCTGAAGAATAGCCAACAGACATTTGCCGGCACATAAAATAAAATTTCATAGAATAAAAAATATTGGATAATATAAAACACAGTAAATAATAATTCAATATTGATAGTTTGTAAGTCATTAGATTGACAACAATAAGTAATAGAACAGTTTCTCATTATAACTCATATTTCACCTTTTTTTTTTTTTTTTTATGCCTAAAAAAAAAGAGTGAAAAGATTGAGTAAAAACCAACATAATGTTGACATTAAAAATTAATATAAAGAGTAATTTTATGTTCGCATTTTGCCAGTCAAAATATAAAACATAAATTATTTTGGCAAAATATTCTTTTTTTCTTTCTAATACAGCTGGCAAACACAGACACCTTGGTGTTGGATGACTTAAGGTAAGTGCTGCGCAGACGTACTCACTTTGCATTACCCAGGGGGCGCGTGTAACTTGAAGATAAGCCACGGACGCGGAGTAACAATGCCCCCGCCACGCTCTACGATCTTATTAGACCGGGACCTACTTTTTAAAGTGGATTCCGAACCACTACAAACAACCATGGCACCGCCGGAACTCGAACCCGAGGCCTGTGGTACCGAGCGCCAGAGCGCTAGCCACTAGGCCATTCAGGCCCTTTTGGCAAAATATAAAAATATAGTAAAATTACATCTCTTACTTTCATTTTTATAATTATAGAACTTAAATAAATTCGTTAGTGATATCGCCTTATATGCACAATATAACGAGGGCTATCACAATATTACCTAAAATTTAAAAAAATTGTTTAAAAATAACTTAGCTTTTCATTTAAGAAAATTGTAAGTATTATTATAAAATAAAACCACTAAATTTAAGATGTATGAGTCAGTATTCTAGTATTCATTATATTTTATTACAAATTGTGAATACAAATTTAGAACATTGCTGTGCTGAAGAAAATCCGCGAAATTTATTTCTTGTGGTTGCAGCAAACAAATATTATAATAAATATTATTTCCAAGCAGTTATAATGTTATTTAAAATTAATTGAAATATTTAACAAAAAATAATTTTTATATAATCTACATTTTAATGTATATATGATGGCCCAGAGACTAACTCTCTGGTGCTTGATGCCATAGGTTTCGGTTTCTGGCTCCGACGGTGCCATTGATATTTACTTTAAACCATAGGTTCCTGTCTAATATGACTGTAGATCGTAGGGTGGGTTGACAATCCTACCCCATAAAAAAAAGAAAACTCATGTTTCGAAATCTGCAAGCAGGTAGATGCCTTGGTCCACCATGCTGCTGTTGCTCCAATGAAGAAGAATCATATATATATTATCTAATTAAAAAATGGAATACATTTTAGAAACATAAAATTTCTAAGTGTGCTATGCTTTAAAAGATTAAAAAAATATATAATACGAATTAAAAAATTCCTTGGTATAATAAAATAATATAAACAAATTCAGTTATATTATAAAAATAATAGTATTGTACTAAATTTTAAATCATTATACTACTAGTAAAATTATACGTAATCATACAATTTAATAGAATGAAAACATAATTAAATGTTTGAATTATTTTCGACTTGTCTTAATTAGAACTTTTCGAAGTGGTTTCCGAATACAGAATAAAATTTGAAAATAAGAATTCTTTAAAAAAAAAAAAAAAAAATACAATTTACGTTTCATTTTAAACGCTTTAAAATCGAAAACTCTTTACGCGCAGTAATGGATGAATGGTCGAAAATGGTTGAAAGCGTACGGCAGGGCGGCATGCTGTATAGAATGCAATGTGTCGAACATTTTCTTGAAAGCCGTGAAGCATACACGAACTTTCGAATAGAAATTTAACGGAGCGTTTCACTCAAGGGCGGGGTGCTTTTCAAACAAGCTTCCGCGGAAGGTGATCGACTGCTGTGACCCTCGACAATACGGAAACGGAAACAGAGGACTGGATTATTGCATTTTTTTTCTTTTTTTCCCTGCGTTATTAGCCAGCGGTTCTTTGATCTGTCAGTTTTGGTTAGTTAGAGATAGTTAAGTAACTATGCTGATCGGTTTGTTTCCTATAAGTATTCAGTTTATGTGATAGAATACGTAACCTAATTTAGTGATCCAAAAAAACTCTCGTTTAAATTGAAATTTTTCATTAAATTGAACCAAAAAAAAAAAAAACAAAAATTACTACATTGAAAGGGAAAATTGATTTTTGTCTTTTGTGCGATTAACTAGCAGTTCTTCGATTTATTAGAACTATTTTGGTTAGTTAGAGATAGTTAAATAGCTATGCTGATCGGTTTGTTTCCTATAAGTATTCAGTTCTGTCATTGAATGTGTAGCCTCATTTAGTGATAAAAAACCTCCTGTTTAAAGGGAAATTTTTCGTTAAATTGAACCGAAAAAATCCCTAGGGGAAAGGGAAAATTGAATTTTTTGTCTTTTGTGAGATTAACTAGCAGTTCTTTGATTTATTAAAATTATTTTGGTTATTTAGAGATATTTAAGTAACTATACTGATTTTCTTTCCTATAAGTATTAATTTCTGTGATTGAATATGTAACCTAATTTAGTGATCCAAAAAAATTCTCGTTTAAAAAATTTTTTTATTAAATTGAACCGAAAAAAAAAAAAATCCTATTGGAAAGGGAAAACTGGGTTTCTGGATTAACTAGCAGTTCTTTGATTTGTTAGAACTTTGATTAGTTAGAGATTGATAGAATTAAAATTGATCAGCATTGCTACTTAAACAAAGTAACAATGCTAATCAATTTCTTTTGTATGAAGATTAGAAGTATGGAGTTCTGGGACTGAATGCTAAACTGATTCAAAATGGCTATCGAAAGGTATATTTATATTACAGTAATAATAATTTTAACAATTTATTATTTTTGTAATAATATTAATAATTTTTTATTAAATTGAATAATAAAAAAATTGTTTTTTAATTTTATCCCGAAGTAAATTAAATAATTCCCCATTCCCCATAATATCTGCGCAAAAATCAATTTCTTAATGCAAGTTAGCATTTAGTCCCAGAACTCCATACTTCTAGTCTCCATACAAAAGAAATTGATCAGCATTGTTACTTTGTTTAAATAACAATGCTGATCAATTTCAATCCTATCAATTTCTAACTAATCAAAGCAGTTCTAACGAATCAAAGAGCTACTAGTTTTGCTGCTGTTTTATGTATATTCGATTAAGAAATCTGCAGTAGGTATTTTAAAATCCTACATAAATTTTATATTAAATTTTAAATATCATAAATGTGTAAAACACCTTCATATATTTGTGTAATAATCAGTTTCTTTGTTCGTTACAAACCGTTTCATGTCACAATTGGTATTTTAACTTAAATATCCAATAAAAGATTAATCTACAATATATATTTTTTAATAATGCACAGAAATTTATAAGTGAGTTTCAAAAATCTATATAATCTATTTAAAAAACAATTCGTGTTATTTAAGTGTACTATATTTATAAGAATATTTTCTCCTTTATTTTTATATAGCGTGATAATCCATAATCAAAAATAATTGTATATTGTACCTTGAAGGAATATAAAAGTTATAAAAAATACACCTTTTTTACATGGTCTTAACATGGTCCATATGGTTTAGATATAAATTTTAATTAAAATAAATATGAAAAATATTCGATTTCGAATGTTGCATTTTTTTTCATTCCTACCCCTGAAGCATCGACCACTTTTAAGAAAAAAATGAAATTATTGCAATCAGAAAGCGGATAAAAAGAAGTTTCCACTCTGTTACTTGTTATTTCACTTTCAATTCTGCTTACAGAAAAAAATATTTCAATAGCATTAATAATTTAATAATATCTCAAGTAATATAGTCAATAATATGCTTGCATTAAAAATAAATAAAAAAGCATGTGATTTTACGCACGAGTTTGAGTATAATTACTTAATTAGACTTTTTTTCGAAGACTTCTATTCAAACAATTATCATCTTTAATTTATTATAATTTTTCAATGATGTCAATTCTAGTTTCTCTAGTGAAAATTATTAAATTCTTATAGAGGAATATTCTTTAAAACTTTAATGGGTAACACAACATAAAATAACATGTAATACCAGTTTTAAAAGGGTCGTTATTAAAGTAGTTTTGAGGCAAAAAAAAAATAAAAATAAATAAAATAGTATTTGTTTTTAAAATTAATTATTGTCTTAAAAATAAACATTAATTGCTCGGATTTTCTTCCAAGATTTTTAATAGACATTTGTATTGTAAGAACTTTAATTCTGAAAAAAATTATAATGTAAAACATTAACTAAAGAGATATACATAAGCAAACTCGTAAAAATATAATGTATTGTGTGCAGCTTGTGCAACTGGATATTGTAACTGGGTGTGGTGGGGTTAAGACTTGAGATGCAAGGTTTGAGATATCACAGTTTTATTTACACACGCACAAATACCACACATATAATATAAAACACATTTAAAGACCTATAATTACAGATTCGTGAAAGGATTCCACTTCTAAGCCGAAAACTCGATACTCAGGTACGGGCGGGATGTGCGAAACATACTTCCTCTCCGGATGAGAGCCTGTAGGCCAATAACTATGCAGGGTTGCGTTAAATATATTTCTTCTCGGGATGAGAGATTACAAACTAAACGTTTCTCAGCGGGAACGCAGGTTGAGTAGCACATTCTTTTTCTTGAGAGTCTCGAGGCCTACTAATCATTTCTTTTGAACGCCACAGAGGAGGAAGCAAGGTTACAAATGAATTTTAAACTATGAAGATAATTAAAATGGCTTAAAATATTTTTAACATTAATTTATTTTTTAAAATCACAGTTTTATGTACATTCTTGAAATGGTCCTTTTAAAATAAAATATGACTTCGCGTGTTAAGACGAACGAAGTATACATTAAAGTAACAAAACATTTATGAAATCTTTTATTTTTTCGTGAATTTTTTTTTTTTTCAAGTAAAAGAGTGGTGAGTTTTCTTCCAGGAAAAAGAAATTCAACAGTCATTTGAAAAATAAGAAAACCAACTTTAAGGATTTTTTAAAAATAAAATGTACTCGAAAGCATACATTCGTGCAATGCAATTTTGCGTAATAAAGCAGTTAGTCAAAAGAGATGTTATGCAATTTATGTCAATCCTAGAAAAGTGGAAACCATGCATGAAGAGAACAATGTAAATAGTGATATGCAGAGTTTTTATTCGGATGAAACTTCACTTTAATTTTGTAGAACGTAATTGTAGATAATAGTAATCATTTTGAGGATGCAATGGTTTAAAAAAATATAAATAAAAATGAGATTTATGTTTCGAATATTATGTGTAAAAAATGTTCGGCATATTCAATGATACTCTTTTCTATTTCTTTCAAATCAACTAGTATGACGGACTATTTAAGTTAACTCTTTATAGTTTATGTTGTTACTAATCTCCCTGGTGCAGGAAAGCCTACACCAGATCTAGAAGACCCCGTCGCAGACGGCTGGGCCATGGCTAAGGGTAATATGCAGCTTCACTTTTAGCGAGAATCCACGAGGGGTGTAGACTGACTAAACTTCAAGACGCTCTACGATCATATTAGACCGGGACCTACGGTTTGAAATGGATGTCTAACCACTACAAACATCCATGGCACCACCGGAATTCGAACCGGCGGTACCGAGAGTCAGAGCGCTACCCACTCGACCATCGGGCCCTTTTTGTAGTTTATATTGTAATAATTGTAAAATTAGACATTTATCATGCTAAGTTACCATTTTATTCATTGTGGAAATAGTGATGTGTATTCCCATATGCAATGCCTCAATAGGAAATTTTTGTTCTTTATAGTTTATATAATCATCATAAACAATACCACACACATATGCACTATGTATATGTGTGTGTGTATGTGTATGTTGTGCGCTAAAGCTTATGCGTACTGCTGATTTGAACAATATCTTTCTTTTTTTCTCTTTTTTTCTTTCTTTTTTTCTTTCTCTTTTTAGAGTTTTTGTATTGTGAATACTATGATGGTTTGTTTATACAATTCAATTGCGTTTCTATGAAGCACATTATTTTTATGTGCAACGAATATTATTGTAGCTTTTGATGTTCAAAATAGTCGTGTTTTTAGTTCAATATACATACTATTATACATCTATGGAGCTTGTGTTCCACTTATGCATATCACGAACAATTCATTGATGAATGACGAAGGAAGAATTTTAAGGGTGGGCAGTCTGATATGTAAGCATATATTGATGTGATACGTAAGCATATAATATGTTGTCTAAATCACCATAAAATCTATTCTAACAACAGTGATGATGACGAACGCCTGTAAAACATTCGATTATGCACATTCAATAAACGTCTTCAAGCTAACCACACATGGTATCACCATATAATTCATAAGTGAAGCACATAATATATAAAATGTGTTTAATATACTTTTTTTTATTTTATTTACTATTAATAATATTGTTATTCCTTATTCATTTTCAATATCTGCGAATATTTTAAAGATTATTTAATTAGAATATAGAGATTCCTGTCCATTTGCGTTGGTTTTCATATATTGATATCATATATTGTTTTTAACTGAAAAAGTTTATGACAATTCTAAATCTAAAATTTCAAATAAGAGTGCATTTAGATTGAAAGAATCTGGCTTCTTGAATACAAAATTTTGTCTGAATATATATTTTTGAATGTATGAACATCTATATAATAAATATATTTTGTATGAAGGGAAGAAATTTCAGCGAAAAAAAAAAAAAAAAAATGTAGCCCAAATTTTACTACATGCTTAAAATAAATTTTCCTCATATATAAATAAAATATAAATTTTCCCTCATGATGTAACTCTTATACCTTATTTTTTTCTTAAAAATTGTAGCTGAGAAATTGGAAAAACTTAAACCTCACTGGAAACCTCATCTGGGAAATCACGTTTTAATTTCGTTGAATACTACTTCCTCATATAACGGAGCAACATATTACTCTCAATGGCAATTTCCATTTTAAGACTTCTAAAAATACAAGTAACTAGTTTAAAGCAGAGGCGTCACCTTGAATGTACTGCGCATCAAGATTGGTTGCAAAACGAAAATTAGTTTATTGATCATATATTAGTTCAATTATGTAAATGATGATGTTCGTTTAAGAAATGAATTGAGTAATATCACCGACATATTTAAATTTGTCAATCATTGTTAATTCCTATAAACAATTTAAAAAATCTTTCAAATTTCTTTTTTTCCCTTCAACTTATTTAGCTAATTATTAATCTGGTTATAAAAAACAGTTATAATTTTTGTATAAATTGATTCAAAATGTTTGCGCAATTTCAAAATTACACTTTATAAAAATAAATTACCAATTTTATTCAATTAATATTCTATCTATTCACTCTACTTTTATCGCATTCTTTTATAGCTCGGAATTTTTTTTTTATTTAATTTTCTATTTACGTCGATTATATTACTTAATAAATTAGATGAAAAATTCCATAAAATTATCAAACATATATTCAGAAAGAACAAATACCGAAATGAAAATGAATTGTGAATGTGAGATCTTTTCATTTCTCTTGCATTTATTTAACACTCCAGTACGATAACTTTTGCCCAACTTTCCACTTATGAAAGATTGGTGAAGAAATATTTAAAAAGAATGTGGCTTAATTCACCGAAAGAATTTCATGCTTTTTCATCACAGAAAAGGGAAAAGTGTTTTTATATAAATGCTGAGATTTGTAATATATATATATATATATAAATCTCATATATATGTCTTTCTTTAGGGTTCACCGTAAGGCGGTAAACCAAACCAAACAAATCAATGAGTGAACGAATCTCAGGAGTGTATGAATTTGCTCTTCTACAACATGAGCGGCCTCATGGTCAATTGGCTAGCTCTCTGGCCTTTGGTACAACAGGCTTCAGGTTCGAAGGCATGGATATTTGTTAGTGGCTCAGAATCCACTTAAAATTGTAGTTTTAAAGTGGATAAGTGGTAGTAATAGTAAAACTGTTTAGCTCTCGTAAGATGGCCATAGAGTCTCAAACCAAACCTGTTAGTAAAATGGTCACCACACACACACCTGTTTTATACCTATTACTGTACATTTTGCAATCTTGTTTGAACTGACTGCTAATGCAGTTCTAACCGTTCAACTTTTGATATTCGTGTTTGTCTAATAGTTTCAGTTTCGATTCTGCAGCTTGTGCGCACTTCGAATCTTGAATAATTGATTCGCTTTTTTTTTTTCTTCTTTTTCTTTTTGAGAGATCTGTCTGAATTTTAAGTACTTCAGGGGTTTTTGTATGACGAATGCTATGGTGGTTTTGTCATACAGTTTGTGTGTAGCGAATACTGTTGTGAATTGTATTTCTAATTCATTCCTTCTCAGTTTTCTCTGATTTATATATATATATATATATATATAAATTTTTATAAGATGTAATAAATTTATACTAAAAAAGAACAAAACACGTTTTTATTCTGTATGTGTCTAATCCACATTCCATAAGTAATCTACTCACGGAAGGAGGGAAAGGGGGAAGGAGCTGCTGTTGTGGTAGAACACAACAGATACTGCACCGCCCCTTCTCCATCGGCCTTCCCTCATTTCATAAGAACACACTGGTTCATGGACTTGATCTAGATGTTGCTGTTGACCAAGTAGGATAAGAAACGACAAAAACAACAACAACATAGATTCACATATTTCTAATTTGATATGGACTCTTTTAATTTAAAAGTTTCTTAGGTATGCAATTGATAAACAAATTGCAAAATATGTGTGTGGTGAGCGTGAGTTGTGGCTTAGCTTAATTGACCGCCAACAATATCAGATGTTTATAATTTTAATTAAGATGTATATGCGTGTATAAATGTTTTTTTCTTCTAATGCAGCTGGTAAACACTTAGACCGTTGTCTTTGACCGTTGACGTTATTCACTTAGCAGTACCCAGGAGGTGCGTGTAGCTTGAAGACAAGCTACGGACGCGGAGTACCAATATCCCCCCCCCTCCCCGCAACGCTCTACGATCATGTTAAACCCGGACCTACGATCTAAAGTGGATTCGAACCACTACAAACATCCCTGGAACCTCCGGGACTCGAACCCGAATCTTCTATAAATGTATAATTGCACATTGTTCATAGTTAAAAACATTTATGGGATTTATTAAAAAAAAAAAAACAATTGCTTTTCAAGTTCGTTGAAACTGAAATAAAATTGTACAAAAAAAAAGTTTAATTCTTTCAAAATTTCCCATTCGTGTAAGAGTTGAATGAAATTTTTATATTACCTTTACAAATCATTCTAATTAGTATATCTCAATAAAATATGAATTGCGTTCAATCAAAGCCTTTTTTTTTTTTAGATAACAAAAGATTTCCTATGCATGCAGAAGTTCGATAGCTTCATTCAAAAGATGACGAAGGACGCGTGCGTTTAACAAGGCTACAATAGAAAATATTTCAAAAGAAGGAAATAAAACGACAACAAAAAAAAAAAGAGTTGAATTATGTTTCGCAATTTGAATCTTGTTTCTTGTTATTCTCTGATTCCCGGCTTAAAAGATTTCCAAGCAAATAATTCCACAGTTTCTTTCAAATTATTAATTATCATGTTAGGTTTTAGAAGACTGAAAAGTTAAACTTTTTTTATTACTTTAATACAATTGTGCAGTAAATTCTGTACATACAAGAACAGAGCACTTTAACTCAAGTGTCTTGTATTAATTCTTTTGTAAGAACATTTTTTTACGTTAACTCTTTATTCGAAGTTTCTGAAAAGAACATTGATGACTGTACGTGTGTGTTCCATCCTTGCATCGTCAATGGCTTTATGATGTAAATAAATGTCTGAAATGGTTCGCCGCATGACCTTGAATCAATTTTATTGTTTACCCCATTGTTTATTAATCAGGTCTGCTGAATTTCTGCGCATAATCTATGAAAGACAGAAAAAAAAACTCCACAAAAGTCCTTAAACTTTAATGTACAATATCTTGTGATCGAAATCAATCATATACAAACATTGCAATTTCATTACGTATCATATTTTGATTGATTAATCAATTTCCATTTCTGATTCATAAACCTTTAATAACTTATTATATTTTTAAAATACATCGTAAAAAGTCTTTCATATCATTCATCTGCTTTTTTTGAAAATGTTTATTAATTAGTATTTGCCCTTATTTTTAGTGAGTTTTTTATTGTTACACCTATTCGTATGTTAAAATATAGTATCTGTAATTTATTTATTTATTATACATGACATTGCTCTTATGCATTCTTATTAGAAAATTTAAAGCTAATTTTCATTTTATTTACTTTACCCTTTTTTTTTTTAATTAATAAATATTACTATATGGCCATATATACAATTCAAAATAAAGTAACTCTATTTTGAATTGTAAACATTTAAAAAATGTTTCTTATCCCACTTGATCGATAGTAACATCGCGACCAAGTCCTTGAACTCGTGTGATTTCATGAAAGGGGGCAGCTTCTGTTAAAGATAGGACACAGGTAGAAAGCTCCGTGTCACTGAAAAATGAGGGCAGTGCCATCTCGGAGAACTTTTAGGGAAACTACCCAGCATTTGAGTATCGTATGGAATAAAATCCGGAAAACTCTAACTAAGTAAGAGGCTGAGCATCACAAATGCCATCGAGTCTCCCCTGTTTTGAAACAGTGTCTACAACAAAGCCGCCAGCGGATTGAACCTTAGCCCTGATACTCACCAGCGACGCACGTTACCATTGAGCCATGAATGGGACCACAATTAAAAATAAATTAATATATCCTCTGAAACAATATATAAAAAAATATGTTTATCAACGTATAAGAAAATCTTACTTTTATGTGGATTAATTAATACTAAAAAAAAAAATTTATACTAATGTTAAAAAAATACCATATTTATTGTTTAAAAGTAATCTGCCTTCAAATATATTATTTATATTCTACAAATATTAATTATTTCTAATTCAGTTAAAACGAAATATCTGAAGTTTAATAAAAATAACAAGAAATAAAAAGTGTAAGTATATAAATTAATATGTTTCTATGTCTACTTATGTCGTTATTTAGTATGTTACTATGTCTACCACTAATGAATGATGAGTACACTCAATAGTTTGAGATTTACAAAAAAAATATTGTATATATATATGTATCGGATGTAGATCCCAAACAGCGATAAATATATTCATGATTCTTTTGATATATTGAATATTTCTTTGATTAATTTATTCAAATTCTTCAACTCTTAACTTACACAACTTCTTTATATATATATATATATATAATCACAAAGAAAAGAAATTGCCCTCCATACATTCTCCGATTTTTCAATTTCAACTTCCAACAGTCAGAATGAAAATACACCCGACATAATATGTCGCTCATTTATTATTCTGCTTGTAACAGAAACACCCGTAAACATATCCATAATTTTGCGACGACATTGAAGATCTGAAAGCTGACTGAAGGATAACTCACAAATATTCACAATAGATCTTCTGTCGAATACGCCCATGTCTGTAATTTAAGCCCAGAACTATATATAAAAAAATCTTAAAAATAGAACGGAAATATTATTTTTCCTTGTTCAGCTTACTTAAATGACGCATCCAGCTCATATCGCAAAGCCATGATGGTTATTATATTAACAGATGAGTTGTGCCGTTAAATTGGACTTACATATGCAGAAATTGAATTACGTGAAAATGTTTTTACATTGTTTCTGAAATAATATTATAAATAAATGAAATTATTCTAATTAAGTTATATCAGGCTTCTAAAAGATTATATATGAATAATAACTCCTTGCGCTATGTTTTGGTATTATTCTTTGGCAATTTTTATAATTGAAAATAAAGCAAAAAAATCTCACTTTATATTTTTTTTTTTTTTTGTATATTTAGAGTAAAGTATTTTCAAGATAATGATTTGACAAATTAAATTCAAATAAATTAAATTAATAAAAAATATTTCTTGTGAATTAAAAAAAATTAAGATTATTTTTTACTTGATTCATTCAAAGAAGAAATTTGGTGGAGAAAATAATAAATCTTAATGGTAATTTAATATAAACCTTACAATAAATTTGTGCAATAATGCAATATCTTATTTAATTGTATTATCAGTTTTTACCAAAGACTTCTTTCCGTGTCAGTTTCTCCTTTTATTTGAACGATGAGTAAAAAATATTGATGCAGCTGCCTTATTAACACATTCATATATAAGAGTCAAAGCACTGATTACAGTCAGAAAGGCAATATTTATTTTCCGCATCATCTTTCTACCTTTTTCTTACTTATACAATATGGATCATTTGTTTACACATCTATCCTCAATAAAAGAATGATTCATTCCTCAAGGACAGATAATTCAATAAAAATTTAGTGTTATAAACAGCTTTTTTTTTTAACAAGACAGAAATGAGTCAACGTTAGTACTTGTGCTACCGCAATTTAAAATGAACAACATTTCTTATGGAAATAAGACCAATATAACAGTTAGCAACATTCCATAAGAGCACTCACCTCCATTTAAGGTACATAAGACTTTCCAGCCAATTTATTTATCATACTCATCACTGTCGTAAACTCAGAAACTTTCAGTTTATCTCCCTTTTGGATTCTGAAGAAGCCAAAATGTGTGATCCAAAATTTGACAAGTGTTTCGAACCGAGAATTTCCGTGCCTATACTAAAAATCAACGCTATTAATCCATTTGCCGGAATGTGCATTCCAACATTACAAGATCGGAAGTTGATCTCATTTTAAAATTAAACAAATCTAGTATTTTTTTTAAACTCTAAAAAGTGGTACAGTATTTTTGATATTTTCGCCAGCTATTAACTATTAATATATCAATAGCATAAAAACGCATACGCAGTCTTTTTTTTATTTTATGTGAATTCGATAGCAACTTATTAATTGATCTAATTTATCTACCTCACCCATAGATTTGTTATGCATTTTAATTACTTCCGGTCTTCCAATATGTATGTGCTTCTTTTCTTTCTTGTCCCACCTTTTAACTAAATCTTTATTTCTACTCAATAAAGTTAAATGATAAAAGAACAGGCTTATTGTCATACTATTCCCCTATAACAATTTTTCCATCATCACTTACTAACTCATCGTAGTTCCCCCTCTCTTTTTTTTTTTTTGGCACTTAGAAATGGAGGATTACTAAATCTATTTATTCTAATGGCATCAGCTGCGTATAGGTTTCTTTCCAATATAGCTGCAAGGAAGTTGTAGGAAGAAAAACAATTATCAAAGTACAAAAAAACATGCATCTTGCATCCGTTGAGATAAATGCAAGACTATTGATGCTCCTAATCCTGTATGTATTTCTGTAGAAGAAAAAACCCTGATATAGTAGGAATCATAAAACAAGCCACTTTTACAACACAATAGAAATATTTTTAATTCCACACAGAAAAGATTTTCCCTTGACATTGTTTGGTACCTAATTTTCCCTTGAAAGGCACAATTTGCTCGTCAGTACAAACAATGTTTTCAACCTTCAGTTCATTGCATCTTTTCTTAACTGCATTATATATGTAAAGTTCCAACTTTGAACAATTTGTCTTTATTATCACCTTTTTCATTTCTAAATTATTGACAACATGAAAATTAGACCTTATACTTAAAAATCTGTTTCTAGACATTTTAAAACCCAATTTCCCAATTCCCAGTACATTCTCATTCTTGGAAATTTGAGACAGCCAATTGCTAAATGCAAGCCTTTAAAAATGCGCATTTCTGTTAGTTGAACCCTCTGTCATGTGAAGCAGAACATTTCTGAATGTTCTGTTTCATACACAGGTTTAAAAATTTTCCTTTTGGATGGCATACAAATTTGTTTTTTAGCAACCATATTTTGCATTTCCCTTTCAAGCAAGTATTTTGGAAATAATATAAAGACAGTTTTGTTCCAAATTTTCAATTTTTTTTGTTTCATTAATAATGTCTAAATCTTTTGTTTCAAATTAGGTTCGTCTCCATTTAATATCTTTTTTTAGTTCTAAGGAGAAATGATGCATCAGAATCCTCATCAGACGTCATCATCGGAACTTTCAGATGAAACATCAATCAGTTTTAAATAATAATAATTTTTGTATAATATAAAGCTTAAAGCAATTACTGAAAAATATTTTTAAGAAGTTTATCAAATGTTTAGCATTAACAATGTAATCCAAAACTTCTTTTAAATCTTTAGAATTGTTTAGATTTTATTGACCTAACATAATAAATAAATATTTTATCCTACTGACAATTTTTTGTTGATTTTAAAATAATTTAAATGCCTAAAAAGGAATTCGATAACAAATACATTAATAAATCAACTATCTAATGAGTCGCATCCACTTGTACTATATGTCCATTGTAATGGAGACGTGATTCAACTCATATTTTGTTTAAACTACAAGTAGTAATAAAACAAAACTACTTACAATGTTAAATTAAATTACAACGATTGTATAAAAAATAATTGACACATTAGAGAGAATTAATTTAAATCAAAGCAAAACGATTACTCACTTTTTGGCATACCCGCAACATGACGCCATTTTAAAAAGAAACTGTAACCGTCTGCTGACTGTTGGCAAACTAAAAAACGCTAAGTCGACAAAAGGATTAACCTTTCCTCTATCTGCAAAAAGTAGTTCCAACTTTCTGAAGTCAGTGAATTAAAAAAGGGATTAAAATGTATGTCCATTGTAATGGAGACCGGATCTGAAAGGGCTAAATAATAAGTCTATTATAAATCCTTAAAAATTGCAAAGTACCGTATCTTATTGGAGGTTACTAGAATTTTTCATGAATTCTTTTCTATGTCTTCATTGTCTTTCTGTCAAATTTCGTCCCGTTCTGGTCGTCAGATCGAGAAGCAGATGGCTTCTAGTAGTATCAGCTTATTAATGGCCTCCAGTATTTATTTCATATTACATAGATAATATCAAGGTATAAAAGAACATAATTTGTACAACAACATGATTACATGAACTAGAATCAAGGAAATCTATTTTTGAATTGAGAATTAAATCTTATGTGCCAAATTCTTATCACAAGTATCAATTGAAAATATATTACTGTTTTTACAAATTCAATAAATTTTTAAAATTCTGTGTTAATTAATGATTGGTTAGATAAAATTCATTTAATATTTTACATTAACGATGAAATGCAACAGCATTTATTAATTTAATGTGGTTTTATATAAAGGTTTATTTATTAATATAATGTGGTTTATATAAGGTTTATTTATTAATTTAATGTGGTTTTTATAAGGTTTGTTTATTAATTTAATGTGGTTTTCATAAGGTTTGTTTATTAATTTAATGTGGTTTATATAAGGTTTAATTATTAATTTAATGTGGTTTTTATAAGGTTTGTTTATTAATTTAATGTCGTTTATATAAGGTGATTAGTTGCACTAGAACAAGATTGCATAAACTAGAACAATAAATCTGTTCTGTTATAAAAACTAAACAAGGAAATCGGTTTTGAACTAACAATTAAACTTTCTTTTCCAAAGTCTTATCACAAGGATCAATGGAAAATATATTATTGTTTTTACTAATTTCATAAACTTTTAAAGTACTGTATTAATTTATAATGACTGGTTAAATATGCTTCATTTAATATTTTACGCTTGCTTTTAATTTAATGTTGTTTATATAAGGTTCATTTATTAAATTAATGTGGTTTTATATAATGTGATTACTTGCACTAGAACATGATTGCATAACTAAGAACAAGAAATCTGTTCTGTTATAAAAACTAAACAAGAAATCGGTTTTTAAATTAAAATTAAACTTTTTTTTTTTAAATTCTTGTTACAAAAATAAATTTTTTAAAAAATTCTTTTTTTTTTTACTAATTTCTTAAATTTTCAAAATTCATCATATAGTGACTAGTTAAATATACTTCATTTAATATTTTACACTTGCGATGAAATTTCACTGCATTTATTAATTTAATGTGGTTTTATATAAATTTTATTTATAAATCAAAAATTTCTTCATATAAAAACACTTAAAGGACAGTTTCAACAAAACAATCAAAAAATGCTTTTTTAAATTAAAACTTTTTAAATCTTTAAATACATTAATAATTTAATAATATTCCGAATATCTATCAATATGAGACTCTAATAAATGACTTTTGAAGAACGTTTGATTTGAACTATTGAAAAAATTAGTTAAAATTGAACACTAATTAAAAAGAACACTAATTGAAAAAAAAAACAATTCTTTATTTCTAAAAATACAATATTTTATTTTATTAAACGTCCCACAAATAATTTATTTTCTTTAGCTTAAAAATAAATTTAGTAGAAACTGTAATAGTAAATAAGAAATTACAGGCTATAAATTATTTACTGCTACAATTGACAGCTAAATAATACTTTTATATTACCCTTCTTTAAACAGAAAAGAGTTTTCCGCAGATATGATAAAAAATGATGTTATAAATAGTTTCCATTGAGTAAAAATACAATCCCATCTTATATTCATCACTTTCATATATTTTTGATAGATTTTATTTTTTTGAAGAGAGAACAAAAGCTTAGACTCACATATTTATATAACAAAGAATTCTCAATCAACAATTTTGTATGCTGTTACACATTAAATATGATATCAATTGTTTTAACTTTAGTAATGTATTGTCTATCATTGTTTTTCATGCTCTTTAATCTATAGTAAAAACTATCCAAAAAGATATTTCTAGTTTAAACGGAGTTTATTATAAAACTTTCACAGCTTAATTTTATTTACAGAAAAAATATATCATGTTTCTTATGCAATGTTTATCTTTTAATTCAGAATACTATAGTTTTTTTAATTAATGTGCTTATTTTAAAATTAATTATCTTTTTCGAATACATAATCTAATTTAATTGGTACAAACTGATTAAAATTAATAAAAAAGCATTCTTTAATTTTTAAAATAGTTATGACTGTCAGAAAAATTACCAAATCATCTCGACGAATATTTTTATTTAATTTTTTTCTATATAAAAAGAAAGGAAAATTTGAAATTATTACAATTTATTTGAATTTCGCATTGGTTTAAATAACTAAAACTTGGAAATGCTGTTATATTTTCAATATAAACTATAATTAAAAAACTGCACATTCGAATTTTTAAAAAATTTTCGGTCATAGTATTTTATTAGATTCCGTATACTTAAATGAATAAATAAATGAAGAGTAAGAAAATATTCATATATTAAGAATATTTAGTTTTTTTAAAAATCGTTTGAGATATTAACGAATGATTATTAACTAATTCAAATTATACGAATTAATACGATAATTATAATAAAGAATGAATAATTATACGAAGTTTATAATCATTCAGAAAACTTCTAAGTTAAGTTTTTAATAAACATATATAGAGCAATTATACTTTTTATAACTGACGTAATAAAGTATAATTTACATAAATTATTATTAGGGGCCTGATGCCGAGTGTCTAGCGCTCGGTACCAGGTTTCGGGTTCCAGCCCCGGCGATGCCATGAATGTTTCGGAATCCACCATAGGTACCGGTTTCTAACATGATCGTAAAAGCCTTGCGAAGGTATTGTTACTCCGCGCCCGTAGCTTATCTTCAAGAAGCTACACGCACCTGTTTGTAGTGCTAAGTGAGCAATCGAGACGTGCAGCGATTGCCTTAAGGCATCCAAGACAATTGTCTAAGGGTTTGCCAGCTACATTAGAACAAACAAACAAACAAAAACAAACAAACAAAAAAAAACATAAATTATTGCTCGCGTGTGGTATAAAATATTTGATATATGAATTATTTTAAATTTTACTCTCCCAAACTGAATCTAATTCGAATTTTACTATTATAATAACACTGTACATTTAATTTCACAATCACATAAAATTATTAGAAAAAAAGTTGTTGAATGTTTTTAGAATTATTTACTTGCGTTTCGTTGTAGTCAAGCAAAAACAGGTTATTTGTACATTTTATTATAAAAAAAAATTAAATTTCCGGAATAGAAAATTCTTTGAATGCTTTTTCTAATTTCATAAGTAACCTTCAGAAAGATTTAATGACACTAACTTAATATTAAATGGATTTACTACATGATAGTAATAGTTAATAGTAGAATTTTATTTTGTGCAATAACAAAACAAAAAAGTTGAAATACTATCCGGAAATGTAAGAAGAGTATGACGCAAAAATGACTTGATTGTATGAGCCAAGGTAAACGACAAAAATCAATCCTAACATGTAAAAAGGACGAACCTGAGTTGTATGTCAACTAAGAATCATTTGTTTCTTGACACTAAAAATGGTCACGAATGGCCATATCACATTCTTTCAGTACTGAGTATTTGATCACGATCACTGGCATCACCCTTCATGCACCAAAATGTACCACTTAGATCACGTGAATAATGTTTATTTAAGCTAGATATTCAAAGAAAGGAACTTCTAATTTTTCAGAGCGATATTTTATCATTAAGATTATTTGTTTTGCCAAAAGTTTGTTTCGAATTTAGTTTGCATTTGTTTGAAAAGTTTGTGGGCATTTTTTAATGGTAGAACTAATTAGTGTTTTTTTCATGGAAATAAAAAAATATTTTGTTCTATTAACGTTAAAAGATATATTGCCCTACATACTCCTTGCTAATATATACATTCAAATTCTCCTTTGCTAATTTTTAAGTAATGAGATTTCTAATATTTCAACTATAAGAATAGATTACTACTAATAATAATTATTACTAAACAAAATTATTAATAATATATATTAAATAAAATACTGTCAATATTATACATACACTTACACTCCCTACTAAAATATGCGTTTAAATTCTCCTTGCTACTTTTTTTTAAGTAATGAGATTTGTAATATTTCAACTATAAGAGTAATTTACTACTACTAATTATTATTAATAAGCAAAATTATTAATGATATATATTAAATAAAATACTGTTAATATTAATTATTTATGATATATATTAAAAATAATTTGGTTTTTATATATAATAATTAAAATAGGGTCAAAACTTTATTTTTATTTATATTTTATTTATCTATTTGCTTATTTATATTTATTTTATTTTTTATTCATTTAATTTTGATAGAATCTTAACTTTCGTTTTTAAGTAGCATTGTTGAATATACAACTTTCATAATAATAAATAATGGCTTTCTTAATGCGCCCAAATACTTTTACAGCCGAATTAATGTAATTGGCTTTTAACCTTTTATTATCTTAAGAGTCACGATATCTTTCTTGCTAGTGTGATTTTTGGTTTTCAAATATGTATAAATTTATCTTTAATAAATTTTGTTTTGTGTAATGCAAGTAAATTATTATAATTATTGTGTTTAACCTTGCTTTGCACATTTTTTTCTCCTTGTAAAGTATGTGCATACAAATAATTTTCTATTGATATAAAAAAAAAAAATATTTAACTTATATATTTGACAATCAAATAGGTCCTATGACCCTATTGGCGTCTTGGAGGCTATGGATAATAGTATTAGGTGAAATGAAGTGAAATAATGTTCTGAGAATTCACGTAGTATTACATTGGCTGAAAGCCAGATTAAAAGGTTTTTTGACAAAGAAAAGTTGATGGGCGTGACATAATATGTTCCAATGTAGCATTTGACTATATGTGTTGGAATATGGCAACTTAAGCACAACTCTGATTGGCTACAGAGCTTTAAAAACTAGAACCTTGAAGCTGTCTGGCTAAGTATGGATTTGTTTTAACACTTTGTAGATGAGATTTTTTGGTATGAATATATATATATATATATATATATATATATATGAACATTTTTAAATCTGCACACAGCAAACAAACAAATTTTTGCATATATTAGGAGCATTATTTAAGTAATATTTCTAATTATTTTTATACTTTTATTAATTTATAAAATTCAACTTCGAGAATGTACGATATCACGAAAAATATACTAAAAATAGCGCACAGCTTGGGAAATTAAAACAAATTTCTTGGAATTTTTTCATTTTATTCCGGAAATAGCTTTTCATATATTTGAATCGCCAATGGGAGAAAGTTTTTCTCTGGATTTACAAAAAAATTTTAACTAAATAATTTCAACGTAGATCAATGGTTAAATATAATTTTTTAATTTATGCCGTTATTTTTATAAACAGGAAATGCGGTTTATGAAAGGAATTATTATTATGGATTATATTATTAATTATTATTATTTGATTTATTATTAGATCATTTGATTTCTTGCACAAAATGTTGTGTTTTTAAATATTATAACAACCACTTCTAAAATGTATTTGCATGAAATTTTTTAATATACTAAAATAATAGTTGCATTAATTATCATGATACATATACTTTCTTTTAAGTTTTTTATATAAAATATACTTTAAATAATAAAATGGCAAAATTGCGAACAATGAAGACACAATAGGGGTTGGCAATAAGAAGCCTCCTTAATATTCTGAGAGTGCACAACTAGTTTTTCTTCAGCATCAACATTTTGGAATAAACATACTTTAAAAAGAGAAACCACATTAACACACTCCAGTCCAGTGTGTTCCCTAAATAATGTATCACTTAGTGTTGATGATTTATTTTTAACAGGGATTTCTTGGTGACGGAAGCTCTTGTCTAGGAATGTTCTGTCTCCTTATATTTTGCCACTGTTATAGTAACTTGTTTTAAACCGTAAGCTTAAAAAGAACACAAAAAAAGCGAACAAGATCTTCACGTGGGTTGCCTCCGTGTGAGAGGTAGACTTCTATTTAAATGCCTGTCTAGCTTAAAGCTGGTGACCTTGAAGAGGCAATCAGCAATATAAC
>BPLR01005068.1:0-39087 GCA_021605095.1 Caerostris extrusa | reverse complement strand
AGCATTTATTGAATTAAGTGATACAAATGTTATTTTGCAAACAACATATTGCTCCAGTTCATAAATTTTTTATTGCCTTTGAACCACTCTAAATATTTCTTCTTACAAGGGAGAAAACCCCAAAGACATTTTGTGCACGTCTGCATGTTGATGAAAATTGCTCTCATACCCCCATTTCATGACATAATACTGTGGCAGTGACTTAATACATCACAAGAGAAAAATTTTACTTCCTCCCAAATCTAGTTTGTCATATCAGCACAAAATAATGATGAAATCCTGACATTTTTTAGTTCATCCATAAATCACTTCAAAATGACCATTTCCGTGAAAAAGAAGTCTTTGGGAATTTCTGAAATATATTTTTTTCTTGTAAAATTGAAAAATTAATGTCAGTTTAATTTTTGCAGGCCAAGCGACCTTTGGAAGAATCCACGTATCAGACCAGAGCTTCGAAGGTAATTAGTTTATCTCTTTTTATGCAGTGTATTGTTAGACATAATCGTAAGCAATTGTTAGAAGTAACAATAAAAATTATATAATGGTTTTGATTTCTCAAAAATGCTTTTCTTCCACGTACTTCTAGCTTTAGATTTTACTCCATCTGTATGAGACATGTTATTTTAAAATATCTAAATTTTAGTGAAAACTTAAAATGAAGAAATTTTGAAAACGAGTATGGATTGTGTGTAGTGCGGTGGTTTCCAAACTATCATCTTCTGACCTTTTCTCTAATCAGATACAGATCCCTAAGCAGATACAGAAAAATTTTAAAAATTGGGATATTCAATGCTTTTTTTTTGATTGAAAATCAGAATTTTTTAATGGATGTCAAAATTTTAATAAGAGAAATCTTAATATTTGTCATTAATTCTTTTCCATTGGTATCTCATGGTCACTTAAATTGCTTCCAGATCTTCTGCTGCTGTTTTCCAATTTTTTTCACAAATTATTTAATTTTTAATTAAAGGACATATATTCGTCACTTTCTCTCCACATAAAATATTGAGACTACATTCAGTTTCAAGAAATCATTTGTTCTCATAAATTTTTTTTTTTTTTTTTTTAATAATTTGTTATTTTATGCATTGTTTAATGTCAATAAGAATAATATTTTGACAGATGAATTTTTATCAAAGGAATATATATTTATTAAATTAAAGTTACATTATTTTACATATTGTATATTAATATTTAGTATGATTTTGTCTTGCACAGCGTCTGCTGAATGCCTGGCAGCTGACTGAGGCGGAGACCAAGACCTCCGCCAGTGGCGCAATTCCGCCTGCGAGCGCTTCGAGGCTCTGCAGTCCTTGGCACCCACTGATCCGAGGACCCTTCCGAAAGGAAGAAAGGAAAAAACAAAAAGGCCCAATTATGCCTAAATAAATTAACGGATACCACAGTATGTAAAATTCTTCATTTTTTTTTTTTTTTTTTTTCATTAGCAAGATTTAAAATCATCTTACGTTAAAATAATGTTTCTTTTTTTTAAATCAATCGTGAGATAATCTGAGCGATTGATTTCCTTTTTCTTCATCTTTGAACTTGTATAAGGTTTTCAAACTGCGAAATCATAGAGTCACCAAATTTTCTTTTCTGCTTATATTGTTAGTTATAAAGGATGGAAGTTTAAATTAATAGATGTTTGTTAAAATTAGTATTCAAACTTAAATAAACTTTTTTTTTTTTTTTCTAATGCAGCTGGCAAGCGAGACCGTGATCTTTGACTTAAATAAACTTAATTTGGTAATAATAACTGATTAGGCAACAAAGAATGAAAAAAAAAATACACCAAGGGATAATTGCCTTTAATATAATAATCTTCATCATCATCAGTGGTGCAAGAGCCCCATGTTTGGCCAAATCTGTCTGCCTACTGGTAGACTTCGAGACAGGAGACATTATCTTTTTAAGGGGTAGGGTTATCAGCCTTACTCTCAATTAATATAACCTTAAACACATAAAAAGTGTCTCTAAATATCTTTTTAATTTGTCAATGTTTTTAGATAAATTTGTAATATTATGGTAAGAAACTATTAGAAAAAATGTTAGAATATAATTTTTTGTCTCGGTAATTACTCTGTTTATTAGTAGATATTTTATTATGTCCAGGTGTTTACCTTTTAAACGTGTCTAGTTCATATCTAGTTTAGTTAGCCTTTACCTTAAAAACCTTTTATTTGATATTTTACAGTTGCACTCTAGCATTATATATAAAAATTAAGTTTAGTAAGCATCAGATGCTTGACTCATGGTGCAGTGGTAAACATGTGCAGCTTATTTGCAGGAAGGTTTGCATTCACATCCACTGGTGATATTTGTTGCAGTCACTACTTTCAGAAATGTAATGTACAGACTAAATGGCAGTTATGACAGTCGAGATGCCTAGTGAGAGTTAACTGGGTTTTCTTCCATACAAATGTGGCAGTTACCACTGCAAGTCCTACTAAATAGAAATGCAGATCAGCTGTTGGTAGTATCAAAAACCACATTGTAAGAGCAGCACATTTTATATGTGTAGTTTATACGCACAAATTTTATGTGTGTAGTAAAACTTGTGCATTTCAATGAGTTATCTAGCAAGGATCATAACTACTTTTATAAAAATACAGTTTTATCATAGAAGTGTTTTTGGGAAATTTCATGAAATAAGCATTTTATAAAATTTGTTAATTGAAACAATTTTTCACTGATGGATGATGTGTTCATTGTCAATAAAGTTAAGATTATTTTCATTTAAAAAAAAAAAAGCATCCAAACTAGTGTGCAACTGTAAAAAGATTTTATTTCTTGATTTAGTAATAAACTTAACACTTTTAAGCAGTCTTATTTATTACTTTTTGCTTTTTTTTTTTTTAGTTTAATTTTCTCTTTATCTATAAAGACATTCACTTATGTTATAGAAATAGTATCTGGGAAAGAGTTACAGTTTCACAGGTTCTGTCTTGAAAACAGGCGTGTGGAATTAGCTAACAAATTTCGGACTCCTGACTCTTTCATAATTTTATGTATTATAATTTTTACAAATGGATTTAGAAGAATTTGTGCAATTAATACAATGGCTTTTATTGAACTTATATATTCATAAAAATAATTTTTGTATATCAAAGAATTTTTTTACATGTTATAGTATTTGCACTAACTTAAAAGACATTCTTGTACTCTAAATTTGCTTACAAAAAAACACATATATCCTATAAAAATAACAGTACTAAATCTACAGTTATTATGGAATAGATTAAGACAACCAAAAGAAAATTATACATTTTGAATATAAAGATACTATTGGTAATATATCAAATCTTAATTTTTTCTTAATAATAGAATAGCTTATAATAAGACTTTTCATTTGTGATTCAAGATGCTTTTTATAAGCCTCAGTGATGAGAAATGTGTCTAAACACTTATTTGGTATGCTTCTAAACTATCTTTGTCTTTGCTTCTGTACTTAGTGTGTGATTATATTATTGAAGAATATGGTAGAATTACCTTCTTAACATTTAAACATTAATTTTCTAGAATTTTGGAAAACGAAAAATTATTTTTATAAAAGAGTCAGGAGTCTAATTTTTAAATCTGGCTCCTCATTTCTAACTTTCAAAAATGCTCGACTCTGACTTCCCGTCTCTACTTGAAAGCATTGAAGGATGTTGTCATCTTAACTCTTTGAGTTTTCAATTATCAAAATATTAAATAAAAATTTCCCAACTAAGTGTTTGCTTCTTATTAAATTAGTATTGATCTTATTCTTCCATGAAATGTGAATTTTTAAATACTTATTATATAATTCTTTCAAGTTAAAAAACGTTGTATAAATCTTTCAATTAAAAAGAAAGACATGGGGAGGAAAGTCACTAGCAAAGCAATATTTAGTCTAGGGAACTAGTGAAAATGTGACTTTTTGTAATCAAATGTAGAATCTGAAAAACAATATGTCAATTGGTTAAGGTGATCTTGATTTAATAATGGAAAGAAAAATAAATGTATCTTTATTTCTTTTAGGACCTGCTCATCCCCACCACAACATTTGCTCGCTTGGGGCGAGGTGTACTTGCAGAAGTGGCACCTGAAAAGAAATACCACTTTGCAGGTGCAGCCTTGAAAGTGCTCCAGCGAGCTATGGAGGACGTTGCAATCTCTTCCCTCGCAGTAGCTTATGACTTTGCCAAGCACATAGGAACGGCATAGAGCTAAAAAAAAGAGGACTTTGTTGTTTTCCGTAAAATATATAAAGGCTCTTATCCGTATTTCGACTTTCAAACATAATATTTTTACATAAATTATTTCAAAAATTAATTTTATTTTATTTCATTATTATTATTGCATAATTTTTTTTTTAATTAATCTTATTTTAATAATTAATTTTATTTTTTTTCCATTTTATTTTATTTAAATTTTATTAATTTTATTTCTTTTTTTTGAGTTTGAAAATAATAAGGGCTATTTTATATTTTATATTTTTGTGAAAAAAAAATTTTTATTTTTTAACTTTTTTTGTAAACTTTTTGTAATCTTTTTTTTTTTTTTTATGTGTTGTAAAATTTTAAAATCTAAATTATTTTTCTGAAGAGTCAATTGCACAAAATTTTAATTAGCATTTTCCATTCATTTTATTTAAATGTCACAACTTAAAACAAAAATATATTTACCTCAATGCTGCAATAAGCTAGCTAAAAAAAGTGAAATTTTATATGAACTATTTTTTTTTTTTTTTTCAGTAATTCATTTTTTTGATACAATTTTAAAGAGTTTTGACTAATTTTGTGATGAAACTATTTATCTACAACAAAGTGATAATTATGCCTGTCAAGGAATGATGAAACCATCGTATATTTAACTGAAGAATCTTTTCATGTTAGGATAAACAAAGGTAATTCTGTTATTTATTCTTTCTGGTGTTTTCTGTGTCTAGCTGCTGTAAATAATATCATGAATAACATGATGTTCAAGAAATTTTTTTTAAAATCTAGGGTTTGATGAGTTTCGAAACTTTTATTGTGCATTTGATTTTCTTTTTGCTGATATATTTTTAAAAACAACGAATTAATTTAATTTACATTGATTTAACTGGCAAGAAATGAGATGAGAAGGAAAATAATCATACAATAATTTTTAAAAGTAGCTTAAAAAAACAAACCACTGGATATTACATAAAATATTTTGGATGTTTTTATAGAACACAAAATAATTTTAATATAATTTCTCTTTGATGTAATTGATATTTATTTTAATGTATTATATTTATACTAAATAGTGATATTTAACCCACTTTTACATTATATGATAAAATTCTTTAGTGGTACATTTTTCTATATTCTTTTTCTATTGAGATTAAAATTTGAATATGTAGATACAAATACAGGCAGGGGGGGGGGCTCTTTTCATATCTATCCTTCTTTTATGAAAATTTTAGGGATTCCCTGTTCTGTGTTCATTCAAAACTGATAGTGAATCAAAGAAAATGCTTATTCTTTTCGTGTTGATTACTTCAGAAGCTAAATGGAAAAATCTATTACTTTTTAACAACTCAAATTCTGAGTTAATCTTTAAATTTCAATTAATCTCAAGAAGAGTATATCAGGATATCAATCTGAAATTCCTAAAGTCACCATTGCAATATTTAATTACTGATTATATAGTCAGAGAAAAACAGCCCATCATAATGAGAGGAAACCTCATTTAGATCTTAAAGAACTATTGCAGTTATCTTACGGACCTATTTGATGTACTATTGCTATCGCTTTATATTCTGCTGCATACTATCTGTGGACTTTTTATTCCCCCTAAATTATGATAAAAATTATCTTTATTTCTTTAATTCCCTTTCTAGAGTATTTTTTTAGACTGATTTCCTATAAGTCACGGGTAATTCATGCCTATTCTTTTGACATACTATATACCAATCAAGTAATGCTTTTATATCTAATCATAAAATACATTTTAAAAGCTTATGCACATTAAAAAAATATGCAAGTAATACACAATTACATTTAAAAATAATTATACTTTTTTTAATTACATTGATTCACTTTCTTAAATATATATCATAATATTAAGAAAGATTTTAAAATTTATAATGAAAACAGACATTTTTCTAATGATTTTTTATTTTTAAATTTAATAAAATAAAAATGAAAATCTTGATCAGAATGCAGTTAAGTACTAATATGCCCTTTTTATAAAGTTTTGTCGTTTTTATCAATTAATTTCCATTCCAATTTTCTTATCAATTGTTTCCTTTTATCCATTTTCATCTACTAGTACATATTGATGCTTGATGTATGTCGCATTTCGTCTACTTCTGTAAAATTCCTGTTCCCTTCCATTTATCATATTTAAATTTAAATGTATGATTCATGTGTCTGGCACCGGTGAAACTTTTGACCAGCGCGAGTAGCTATCGATGATAGCAAAAATCCTTATGATGATGGGAAAACGTCCGATTTGTTCCACAATCATTTCTATGAAACATGACGTAGATGGTTATTATTGAAGCGGATTATTCGCAAGCCTTTAACTTTTGGCGGGGCCTAAATGGCCGAGTGGCTAGCGCTCTGGCGCTCGGTACCACAGGTTTCGGAGTCCCGGCGGTGCCATGGATGTTTGTAGTGGTTCGGAATCCACTTTAAACCGTAGGTCCCGGTTAAACACGATCGTTTTGTGGAGAGTAACATATTAAAAAAATAAGGAAAACTAACTGTTCATATATATGTGATGATTACAGTCCTTGTTGCTTATTCCCCATATACCTTTCAACAACTTTTGGCATTTGGTGCAGCATTTAGCATTGTCGCTTGAGACAGTTCGTTTTCTTTTAGAGCTGTGATCTTTGGTACCGCAGACTTCAGGTTGGAATCCACAGTTTGGATGTTTGTGAGTGGTTCGCAATTCCACATTAAATTGTTGGTCATGGTATAATTAGCGTAAGTGTGCCCAAAATGATCTGATGTGATATTGTTGATTAGGATTATTCACATGCCTTTAACTTTTGACATTTGGTGCAGCATTTAGCATTGTCGCTTGAGACAGTTCGTTTTCTTTTTAGAGCTGTCATCTTTGGTACCGCAGACTTCATGTTGAATCCACGGTTTGGATGTTTGTGAGTGGTTCGCAATCCACATTAAATTGATAATTAGCGTAAGTGTGCCCAAAATGATCCTGATGTGATATTGTTGATTAGGTTATTGAATTTTCACTTTTGGCTTTGATGCAGGTATTTAGCATTGTCGCTTGAGACAGTTTTTAGCATTTCTTTTGGTAATGCAGACTAGCTTTACCCAAGATTTTTCTCATTATATCCTTTGGTTCACATACCAATAGATGCTGCTTTTATCCAAAATGTGCACCCCACCATGGGGCTGATGGCGTTGATTTAATTTCCTTTAATCTTCTTAATGGCAGCAAATTCTAGCCCAATGGTTTCAGCATTAGATGTACCAACTAAATTTGTACCATTATCAGCACTCTTCTACTAGAGATAAATCTTTTATATCCCAAAATTCAGGTTGATCTGTATGGATGAAAAACTTACAAGTTCTAAATTCAGCACGAAAAATAGCACAAGTAAATAAGACAATCCAACATTTTTTGGTGTCTTTCAAAAACAATGGTCCACACAGATCTACACCAATGACTTCGAATACTTGAGCTTCTCTTTCTAACTTTGGGGATTTGGAGCACATTTAGCATAGTTGCAGAGGATGTATGGAAAATCTTTTCAGCATTGGTCAGTTTCCAGAGGTTTGACGAATAGGCTTTGGATGCTTTTTTCGGAAATCCACGTATTCTTCCTCTAACGTAGACATCAAAATGACTGATGTATACCTGATTACGATTATTCAACATGCCTTTCAAATATTTTTGTCTATTTGATGCTTTGATGGTAGCAAAATTGAGACGAAAACTGTCTTGATCTTTTCTTTGTATAATTCTTTGTCTTTACTCTAAGGAGATCATCTGGATCTAAATAGGTCTGTATTGAAAGATTTCTGTTTTCTCAAAACATTCCTTTGAACTTTTCTTAAAATTATTTTCCGGCTTTATTACATTCTTCAACATTTAAGTTATAAAAAGTTCTTTTATTTACCCTTTTCTTAATATTGTTGAGAAACTAAGTGTGCCAAAAATCCACAATTCTTACGATCTTTTTTGTAAGACGAATATTTACATACTGCGGAAGTTTCAGTTTTATTAGTGCATTTAATGAAACATTTTCTTTGGTCCTGAATTAAATTGTTTTTAAATCAGGAAACATTTCAGAAGTAGGCCATTTTTCAAAGATTGATAGATCCAACTAGGAATCCTCCCACCATTGAGATTTCATTTTCTTCGGCATTGCAACCTCGTTAGGAAGGTCAGCTGGATTTTTCGATGACCAGGTCAAATTTCCATGAAGTTGCTTCAAATTTTCTAATTTCATTTTCAGGATCACCTTGATTTCCAATTAAATAGTCTCTGTCCTTTTCATGTAAAGATATTTGTAAAAATGATCGACGAATATGGTTGACACGAATGTTACCCAACCTAAATCGATTCAAAATTTCTGGAATCAGTTCAATGAGATTGGGTCCTTTTTCAATACAATCATTCAAAGATATAGAGTTATTAACACGAGCTGAACATCAAAAACTGGTCTTATTTTGGTAGTAGAATTTTCTTTTATGACAGCTTGATGCGGCAAATTTGTATACTTGAGACTTCATAACAATTTGGATCGGGTACTATTTTCCTCGGTTTAACATCTTCTTCTTCTTTGGTACATTCTTTAAGGTTGTTCATACTCTACTAAACAGTTGTTTGCATTCAAATTTTTTAACAGTATTTTTAAACGTTTCTGGGCCAAATATTTATTATTAGCCTAATTGAAGCACAAAATGACCAAGGATGTGATACTGTTATCTTCCGTCATTATTCTCATGCCTTTAACTTTTGGCATTCGAAATGTTTTAACATGGTCACTGGAGACTCCTTTTCGATTGTTTTTTCGCTATCCAAAATACCAACGAATCTTTAATTTCATAAGTCTGTAATTTTAGCATCATTTATGTGTAATGACAGAACAAGAAGAGAACTATCTAACTTAGCATCAGAAATTTTTGCCCAAAATGACCATCCCAGAATTGTTGAACAGCTACTAATCCACATGGAAGATTTAACTTTTCATTTAAATAACTTCCTGAACATCTGCCCCTAATAAAACATGAATCTCATTAGTATTTTGTTCATGCAAGCAAATTTGAATTGGCGAAATGTCACTCAAATATTTCGTTTATCTTTTAAATCATTTATACAGTTGAACTTGGTCTAATTTTGGGAATGGATGCACAAAATTTGATCCATTAGATGTGATATTTTGATTATTATTCATTTTATCTTTAACTACTTAATTGTATCAAATAACGGTTATGGCGTTCATGATTTCTGTTCCTCCAAATAGCCCATGAGTAATTAATTCTTCTCCTTTGTAATATCAAAACCCATATTTTCAGAGCAAATTTTGATATATAACTTCTTTGTGATCCAATATCAATAATTACCCGAATATAATGTTCTAAGTTTTTATTCTGGATTCGAACTACCAATGTTTGCAAATAAACTTCATTCAAAAATGACTGATTGCTAAGAACAGTAGTTTCTGAAGATTCATTTTTATTAATTTGTTTCATTTAAATTTTGAAAAGCAAATGATGGAAGAATGTTTTCCTGAACAGTGGGAACAAATTACATTACTCTTACAAAATCGAGAAATATGTTTTTTAGTTTCAAGACATTTAAAACAAGCTTTTTTCATCAAAATATTTTTTCTTTCTTCAATTCAAATTGATTGCATATTCACAAGTAGAACTCTGGATGATTTGATGACTCACAAAAATCTTCGCGCGGCTAACGACTAACAAGGAAGTAAAAAGTTCTTAAACCGAAGTACAAATTGGTTACAGTTAAGAGCCAAAAGTGTTCACAAAATGAATCAAAAGTTCTAGTTCGACATCATTATTCACATGCTTTAACTTTTGGCATTTTAGCATGGTCGCTTGACACTCTGTTCGTTTTTTAGCACTCTGATCTTTTATATCCAGGATTCAGGTTGAATCCTGGCTGTGACTTGGATGTTTGTGGGTGGTTCAGAATCCACGTTAAATTGTAAAACTGCTGGTCTAATTAGCCTAAAATGTGACCATAGATGTGATATTGTTGATTAGGATTATTCATATGCCTTTAACTTTTGGCATTTGACGATGCGTTTAGCATGGTCGCTTGAGACTCGGTTCGTTTTCAGCACTCTGGTCTTTTGTACCAGAGGTTTTAGTTTCGAATCCTGGCTGAGGCATTGATGTTTGTGAGTGGTTCGGAATCCACGTTAAATTGTAGGTCTTGATCTAATTCACCTAAGTGAGCACAAAATGACTGTAGATGTGATGTTGATGATTTCGATTATTTACATGCCTTTAACTTTTGGCATTTGTTGAGGCTTTTAGCATATTCGCTTAAGACTCTCGTTTTTTTTTAGTGCTCTGGTCTTTTGTACCACAGACTTCAGGTTGGAATCCTGGCTGTGACATGGGTGCCTGTTAATGGCTGTAATACATATTCAACTGTAGATCCCGGTCTAATTAGCCTAAGTGTGCACAAAATGACAGTAGATTGATGTTGTTTATTAGGAGAATTTACATGCCTTTAACTTTTGGCATTTGATGAGGCATTTAGCATGGCCGCTGGAGACTCTGTATTTTTTAGCACTCTGGTCTTTGGTACCACAGGTTTCAGGTTAGAATCCTGACTGTAGCATGGCTGTTTTTTAGTAGTTCGGAATCCACGTTAAATTGTTCATCTGTTCTGGTATAATTAGCCTAAGTGTGCCCAAATTGACTGTAGATGTGATGTTGTTTATGATTATTCACGTGCCTTTAACTTTTGGCATTTAGCATGGTCGCTTAAGACTGTTCGTTTTTAGATCTCTGGTCTTTTGTAAAACAGGCTTTCCTCTCGAATCCTGGCTGAGGCATGGATGTTTATGATTGGTTCGGAATCCACGTTAAATTGTTCATCTGTTCTGGTATAATTAGCCTAAGTGTGCCCAAATTGACTGTAGATGTGATGTTGTTTATGATTATTCACATGCCTTTAACTTTTGGCATTTAGCATGGTCGCTCGAGACACTTGTTTTTTTTATCACTCTGGTCTTTTGTGCCACAGGCTTCCTGTTTGAATCCTGGCTGTGGCATGAATGATAATGAGTTTTTAGGAATTCACGTTAAATTGTAGGTGCTGGTCTAATTAGCCTAAAATGTGTACAAAATGACCGTAGATGTGATGTTGTTGATTAGGATTATTTACATGCCTTTAACTTTTGGCATTTACATGGTCGCTTGAGACTGTTCGTTTTTTTAGCTCTCTGGTTTTTGTACCACAGTCTTCAGGTTGGAATCCTGGCTGAGGCATGGATGTTTTTGAGTGGTTCGGAATCCATGTTAAATTGTAGGTGCTGATCTAATTAGCCTAAGTGAGCACAGAATGACCGTAGATGTGATATTGTTGATTAGGAGAATTCATATGCCTTTAACTTTTGGCATTTACCATGGTTGCTTGAGACTCTGTTCGTTTTTAGCTCTCTGTTCTTTCGTACCACAGATTTCAGGTTGGAATCCTGATTGTGGCATGGATGTTTGAGATTGGTTCGAATCCACGTTAAATTGTAGGTGATGGTCTAATTAGCCTAAGTGAGCATAGAATGACCGTAGATGTGATATTGTTGATTTAGGATTATTCATATGCCTTTAACTTTTGCCATTTAGCATGGTCGCTTGAGACTCTGTTCGTTTTTAGCGCTCTGTTCTTTTGTACCACACATTTCAGGTTGGAATCCTGATTGTGGCATGGATGTTTGAGATTGGTTCGGAATCCACGTTAAATTGTAAGTGATGGTCTAATTAGCCTAAAATGAGCATAGAATGACCGCAGATGTGATATTGTTGATTTAGGATTATTCATATGCCTTTAACTTTTGGCATTTAGCATGGTCGCTTGAGACTCTTTCGTTTTTAGCGCTCTGGTCTTTTTACCACAGATTTCAGGTTGGAATCCTGATTGTGGCATGGATGTTTGAGATTGGTTCGGAATCCACGTTAAATTGTAAGTGATGGTCTAATTAGCCTAAGTGAGCATAGAATGACCGTAGATGTGATATTGTTGATTTAGGAGTATTCATGCCTTTAACTTTTTCATTTAGCATGGTCGCTTGAGACTGTTCGTTTTTTAGCTCTGGTTTTCGAACCACAGATTTCAGGTTGGAATTGATTGTTGCATGGATGTTTGGAGTTTAATTCGGGAATCCACGTTAAATTGTAATTGATGGTCTAATTAGCCTAGTGAGCATAGAATTCAGTGTGATATTGTTGATTTAGGGTATTCAATGCCTTTAACTTTTGGATTTAGCATGGTCGCATTGAGACTTTTGTTTTTCGCTCTGTTTTTGTACCACAGATTTCAGGGATAATTCCCAAATGGATATATGATTCAAATCGGGCTTATTTGATCAAATTATTGAAAAATGACCGCAGATGTGATTTGTTGATTAAGGATTATCCAACTTTTAAGAATTTATGTCTGGTCGGCTTGAGACTTTTCCAGCTTTCTGTCCACAGATTTCAGGTTTAAATCCTGATTGTGGCATGGATGTTTGAGATTGGTTATGTTAAATTGTAAGATGAAGGTCAAAGCCTTATTTCGTTGAAAAATGACCGTAGATGTGATATTGTTGATTTAGGGTATTATTCACATGCCTTTAACTTTTTGCATTTAACATGGTCGCTTGAGACTGTTCGTTTTTAGCTCTCTGGTCTTTTTGTAAAACAGGCTTTCGTTCGAATCCTGGCTGAAAAATGGATGTTATTTTTTCTGGAATCCAATTAAATTTTGATCTGTCCTTCATAATTTAGCCTAAAATTGTAAAATTGACTGTAGATGTGATGTGGTTATGATTATTCACATGCCTTTAACTTTTGGCATTTAAGATAAATGGTTTATCGAACAATTAGGTTTTTTTTGTTTCACTCTGGTTTTGTACCACAGGCTTCAGGTTTGAATCTGGCTGAGGCATGGATGTTTATGAGTGGTTAGAATCCTCACGTTAAATTGTAGGTGCTGGTCTAATTAGCCTAAAATGTAAAAATGACCGTAGATGTGATTTGTTGATTAGGATTATTTACATGCCTTTAACTTTTGGCATTTACATGGTCGCTTGAGACTGTTCATTTTTTAGATCTCTGATTTTTGTACCACAGTCTTTAATTCACTTTACCTGGCTGAGGCATGGAATATTTCTGATTGGTTCGGAATCCATGTTAAATTGTAGGGGTATCTAATTAGCATAAAATGTGCACAAAATGACCGTAGATGTGATGTTGTTGATTAAATTATTTTTTTTCCATATCTTTAACTTTTGGTATTTGATGTAGCAATTTAGCATTGTCCTTGAGACTCTGTTCATTTTTAACGCTTTGTTTTTACTAGAGGCTTCAGGTTGAAAAAGTCCGGTCTGTGGCATGAATGTTTGAGATGGTTCAGGAATCCACATTAAATTGTAATGGTGCTTTCGTCTAATTAGCCAAAGTTTTGACGTGATGATGACCGCACGAAATTAACAGACTTTGAACGCGGAATGAGTTGGAGCTAGACGCATGGGTCATGCCTTTAAATCGTTGGGAATTCAACATTTGCTTGATCCACTGTGTCAAGAGTGCCGAGAGTATGATTTCAGGCATAACATCCCACCATGGACAGCGCAGTGGTCGACCGCCTGCACTTAACGACCGAGACCGGCGACGTCTGCAAGTGAGTCGTAAATTCTAACAGACAAGCAACACTGCGTCAAATTGGCATTTTACTTGTCTGTTATGGAGAAATTTGGCTTTCTTGGGATTTCAGTTTTTAGACGACTCTGGTCTTTTACTGACAGGACGAATTCAGAGAAACAAGAGTTCCAAACCTTGAAAAATGTTTATTTAATTTTATGGAAACTTATCCATTTTAGAGTTCATCAATTTCAGTATATTGTAATTTATTTTTTGAATAAAATGGTGCAAATTAATTCTTATCACAGAGTTATTGTATGTCAAATATGTAAGATAACTACAGTGGTTTATACGAACTGAATTAGGTTTCCTCTCATCATATGTTGATCTTTTTCCCCAGCAGTGCAATTGGAAATTAAATTTTTGTAAAATGCTTATGCAATTTCTTTCTGATATCCTCACATATTCTTCTTCAGATCAGCTGAATTTAAAGATTCACTCTGAATTGTGAGTGACTAAAATGTAATGGATTTTCCATTTTACCTTCTTGAATATTCATCATGAGAAAAATAGGCATTTTCATTCATTCATTATTACTTGACATGAGCGCAGAATAGAGATCGCTATAATTTTCATAAAACATGCAAGGTATGAAGAAACCCAACTGTATTTATATCTACATAATATTCAAATTTTAAGCTCAGTAGAATAAGAAGAAAATAGAAAAATGTGGCATTAAATAATTTTTCATATGATTTAAAAGTGTGTTAAGTAGTTATTTAGCAGTAATACAATCCATTAAAATAAATATCAACTACATCAAATACTTGATACGTTTATGAATATTGTTCCTTTGTATTATTCATAATGCAGAGGGAATTATATTCAAACTATTTTATATTCTATAAAAATATCTAAAAAGTATTTTTTATGTTATGGTATTTGATGAGTGTGGTAATTGACACATCACAAATAAGTTTACAAGAGCACATTCCATTAAAATAGGATTATATTATTAAATTAGCTTTGTACAAGGGCTGCAGAACACTAGGGCAGATCGACTCTCTGCCAGCATGCCTTTCAAAACCAAAAACTGCATGTTGCCAAATGCTCCCACATAACTTATGACAAATCATCAGAGAGCACATGAACGCTGGGTGAGAATTCAATGCTCACTACAATGTAACACTCAGACCAGAATGTGGGTTTTCTTGTAAAGAAAATATTGTATGCTTTTTTTTTTTACTCATATTTATCAAATCAATGTAAATTAAGTTAATTCATTGCTTTTAAAAATATATCTTACATAAAGAAAATCAAATGCACAATGCAGTTTCAAAATTCATGTATAGATTTTTTTAAAAGAATTTTTTTTTTTTTTTTTTTTTTTTTGGTCATCGTATTTTCATAATGTTTCTATTTACTACAGCTAGATGCAGATAACCCAAGAAATAAAAAATAATGGAATTGCCTAGTTTTAAATAATTTTTTGTTATTTAGTTATAATTTTTTTTAATTGAAACTTAATATTTTTATTAAATAGAAATATTACATTTTAATTTTTTATGAATTTAAATTATTTACTGAGAATATTTTTGAAATCAACCAGTGAAATACTATCAACTTTTGGCCTTTTTAATGTATAAAATTAATAATTTTCAAAATTTTTACTGCTATTATATACAGATTTTTTTAAAGCAATTTTTGTTTTTAAAGGAAAATGAAATGCATAATGCAGTTTCAAAATTCACATTTAGATTTTTTTTTTTAGATTTTTTTTTGGTCATCATATTATTCATAATGTTTCTATTTACTACAGCTAGATGCAGATAACCCAAGAAATAAAAAAATAACTTTATTACCTAGTCTTATCCGGTCATGAAAAGATTCTGCAGTTTTTAAGTACTTCATGTTGTCATGTTCTTGACAGACATAATTATTATTTTCTTGAAGATCAATAGTTTCACCATAAAGTAGTTGTAAAAAACAAACCACTTTAAAAAAAACAATAACAATTTAAAATTTCTCATAGAAAAGGAATCTTTTAATTTAAAACTTTTAATTCCTATTTAAAGTAAATCACATAAACAAAAACGACTTTTTAGCTGAAAAATACCATCACGTAAAATTTGGCAATTTAAAAGACTTTGAACAAATAGCAGCATATAATCAAAATTATCGAGGAAAATCACAGAATCCATGAAGAAAAAAGACTGAATATTCTTAGAGAATTGTTCATTTTCAAAATTAACGAGTGCTTGTTATATTTTGTAGCATTGTGGTAAATATATTTTTGTTATTTAGTTTAATTTTTTTAAATTTGAAACTTAAAATTTTTATTAAATGGGAAATAGTGCATTTTAATTTTGTATGAATTTAAATTATATAATGAGAATATTTTTGAAATCAACCAGTGAAATGCTATCTCAACTTTTTGGCCTTTTTAATGTATAATATTAATAATTTTCAAAATTTTTACTGCTATTATATACACAGATTTTTTAAAGCAATTTTTTTTTTTTCAATTTAACATTTTAATTATATAGTATAAGTTAATATATTTAAAAAATTATATTTTGCAATTAATGAAAAAATTATTTTTTTTTTGTTATTTATAACCTGTAAAAAAGTATTTAAATTGTTTGAATAAAAAATATTTTTAAAAAGTTTGAATAACTCTAAATGATGGCAATGGCAATTGAAAAATAACTGTATGAAATTATACAGAATAATTTTGTTAGTGAAAACTCTTAACAGAAAATTTTTGAAAAATTGTTTAAATTCTTTTTAATTAGAAAGATGTGTTTGAAATTTTTGTTAAATAAAATTATTTTATGAGTAATAACTTATTAAATATTTGTATTGCCTTATCCTTATTATTTTCAAATAGTATCTTAAATATCGGATAAAAGCCCTTTCATATCAATCATTTAAACAAAGTCCTCTTTTTTTTTAGTTGTTTTAAATATGTCGTTATGATGGTGTTTTGATACTGATCTAAAAATTTGAATAACTGTAATATTTTTAATTACCAACACACTAAAAGTTCACCATAATACCAGTTGTCTACATCTAATGATAAAAAAAAAATTTTGGTAATGTGTATATTATTATATTATTAATTATAATTGTAATATTCCACTGCTTCTAACATTGAAATAAAAAATATTAATTTTAATTCTTTTTGAAGTTGTAAATGTAATATTGCACTATGTTATCGTCTAATGATAATGGTATCCAATTACTGTGACATTGAAATATAATATTAATTTTAATTCTTTTTTTGAAGTTGTAAATAAACAAAAAAATTAAAAAATGTTTTTTTTTTTTTTATGACAAGTATGCAAATGTATTGAATTTCATGTCTGAGGGAATGTAATCAGAAAATATTTGTGATCAGTGGCATAACAATAGGGTATACAAGATAAGCAAATTGCCATGGGCCCTGGCCCAAGCAGAGATACGGGGAAGTCCCTTGTTTTGCTGATTCTCCATGCATCACTATTATCTTACTTTTTGTTTCATTAGATCCTCTGTCAGTCATTAAGTTTATCAATTAATTGAAGGTGGTGGAAATTAGATAATAAATGTCTATAATAGAAAGTATCTTGGTGGGAGGAAAATGAAAAAGAAAAATGGAGTTTGAAAAAAAAAAAAAAATAAGAAGTTTTCTAAAATAAATCAAATCAATACTTTAAGATTGAGAAAGAAGAAACAAATGAACAGTGCGGCAGGAATGAAGAAATTAGCCGAACCCGAAAGTGAGTCCCTGGCAACATTGATCCAATGGTCATCACACTGCACTAGCGGTGCAAAAAAATCAAAGTGAAGTGATTGAAATTGACTTGAAAAAAAATAACATCTTCGACATACTTGACTGATGAGGATCATTTTAAAGTACTAAATGATCAAGAAAAACGGTTTGATCGAAAATGGACGCTTCAATCCTAAAGGTCCATTTTAAAAAAAAAAAATTGACTGCCTATAGATTTCTTCTTGGAAAATATATTATTTGTTTCTAAGTCTGGTGTGAAAAACTACAACGTACATAGCTTTGTTATTCTTTATTGCTTCAAAAAACACAATGTGAACCATGTTGGTTATTCACAAATAGGGCAACTAAAAAAATACAGACTATTCGGATAGAAGGCTATGATGATTGGAAACATATTGCAGAAACCATGGAAAGACATGAGGCATCGGAAAAATAATTTAGATTCATGTCTTGTTTATGAACAATGGCGGTTGCACGGAATCTTTGATGAAGAATCCATAATCAAGAAAGAAAAATCTTTTTGGCTCCAAGTACTCCTTGATGACTCTTCAATGTGTAACTTTTTTTTGTGGGCATAGAGAATATGCATACAGGAGAGATTCAAGTCCAAGCAGTAATTTTTGTAGGTATTGTTAAGTTATTAGCGAACTATGATCCTATTTTACAAGAATTGTTGAGTGATCAGGCAAAGTCAAAAATACAAGATGAACTTAGTGCTGTCCTGGCTCAAAAGTGATAAACAACCTGGCAAAAGAAATAACAACCGCGTCATTTTATTGCATTATATTTGATACGACTCTAGATACCAAATGTGTGCATAACTGATACAAATGCTTCTATGATGGAGTTTAATAAATGGTGGAACTTATGGTGGTGGTCAGAAGAAACTTATAAAAGATATTGAGCCAAATGTGGTGTATGTCCATTGCACTAATTGCTGCCCTTATTTAAATTTGGTAGTTCATGATACAATAAAACAGAAATGCAATCATTTTTACAACGTATTTTTTATCATATGGTGGTTTTTTTTTTTTTTTTTTTTTACATAGCATGAAAAGATGAAATAACAGGGAATAAAGGTGGTGGTGAACGTCTCTAAGATCCTGAAAGCTTGTTGTTGATGTATTTTATCATGTATTGGACATCATCGGTTATCAACTGAGATCGCGATTTCATGAAATGAATGAAATTGGTTCCAATTTCACTCCGGAACTTTGCAAAAATTGAATTACATCGAATTATCAGAAAAGGCTGAAGAATTTGTTAATGTATATAAAAAGGATATATGTTTCTCGTTTACCAAGGAAATTTTCAATTAGTTGCGCTGCTGTTTGTGATATATCAAAAACAGATAAAATGTGTGAACTCTACTGTGACTTGAGCTAATAATATGGTGGAACGTATGGTGGTGTTCAGAAACATGCTGCTCATAATTTAAATCTGGTGTTTCATGATGCAGTAAAACAGAATGAAAGCGTTTTTGAAACCGTGCTACAAATTTATAATTTTTTTGGTGGTGGTTCAAAAGGTGGAATAAAGGTGGTGGTGGACGTCTCCCAAGATCCAAAAGCTTGTTGTTGACATATTTTATCGTGTATACGGCAGGACATCATCAGTTATCAACTGAGATCACGATTCAATGGAATAAATGAAATTGTTTCAATATCTTCCAAATCGGAACTTTGCAAAATTTAAATGACACCGAATTATTGGAAAAGGCGGAAGAATTGTAATAAAAAGTTGTTTAGGTAGTTGGTGTATATAAAAAGTATATTTAGGTCTTTATCAACGAAATTTTCAATTTTCCCTTAGATGGTATAGTTACGCCACTGTTGTGATATTATATATACTATCGTTCTTCATTCATTATGTATTTTATAATTCTATATTTATTTATATTTTTCTGATTCTCATCATAATCATTGTTACATTGAAATATTAAATGAAAAACTATATATGAGCTTACATTTAATACATCTTCTGATAATCTGCTGAATTACGTAAATAATTTTCATGTATGTTCTTAATAGTATTTTGTGTAGCAGTCATATATGCATTTGTATTTTGTATATATTGTATTTTTTTTTTTTTCTCAACTGCAGTATTTATAATTTAATATAAAATTAATTTTTTTGCTTGTATAAATTATGCAAAATTTCAAAATGTAAATACTTTTTGGAAATAACTTATTTATTTTTTATATTTTTGGAAATAACTTGAATAAATTAATTTATTTCTTAATGCACTGTTTGTTTTTTCAATTCCTACTATTGGTTCACACTCCTTAGATATATTTATATATCTTGTTCAAATTTTCAATCGTTCATAAAATACTTTTTATTCATCCACTCAAGTCCACATAAATTTTTTTTAAACTTGTAGTGGATGACCCTTGATGTTAATACAGTTTTTTTTTTTTTAAATATTAATTTATTCATTAAATTTAATTAATTAATTTTAGTTTTATAGGGGAGAAAATTTTTTTCTTATATAAGATGTTTAGTAGGATATAAATTTAGGAATAAATACCGTCAGTGGCGAAGTGTGTAGATCGCTGGAAAAAAATTTCATTTTCATATTCTTTTTTTTTTCCATTCTGGGTTCTAGTTCATTCTGAGTCCAGGAGGGAACAAAATGGAAAATGAAATGTGTGAATAAATGAGAGAGAATTGGAAAGTGTGTATGTGCGAGAGAAAATTTTTTCTAACTTTAAAAAATAATGAAAATTATTTATAAAGGACTTTCTGCAATAGAGTGCAAAAAAAAATAGGAATTGAATTAAAAAAATCTTTTTTTATATTACTTGTTTTTTTTATAAAGTTTGTTGCTTTCTATAGTTGGTAAGACCGGTTTTACCTATATTAATTATATGGAAGATTAGTGGATTAAAAATATCCTGAAAACCTTTTATGTAATCAGTGTCAGAAATAAAAATGTCACCTTTTAATTTTAATTGTTATAAAAATAAAAATTTAAGTTTTTTTAGTAAATATAAGTTTGTAGAAGTTATCATAATTTTAATTTGGAGGCCAACACTTAAAAAAATTGCAGTTAAGTTTTATTTTGTATCCATTTTATTTTATTTATTAATTCAATTTTGTGTTTGTGAAGAATAGGTAACTTAACGAAAAGTGATAGATAATATTTTATTTATTAGAACTGAGTTGTTAGGGCTGAACGGCCGAGTGTCCTTGCTACAGGTTTCGAGTCCCGGCAGTCCCATGGATGTTAGTAGGGGTTCAGAATCCACTTTAAATCATAGGTCAAGGTCTAATAGAATAGAGCGTTGTCTCGAAGTTTAATCAGCCTTCAGCTCTAGTGGTTCCTCACTAAAGTGAATTTGCATATTACCTTTAGCCATGGACCTGGTTTGGGCTTTCCTGCACCAGGGGGATTAGTAACAAAAACAACTGAGTTGTTAAATGAAAGGAATTTGACTTACAAATATATACTGCCAAGACCAATTATTATTTTTTTTTTTTCAAAAACTATTTATTTATTCTTCGAAATTTATTTCATCGCCTTCAAAGTAGTGAGGTGGCTGGTCGACCAGAGGGCTCTTCGCCTTCAATGCGTTCTCTGCCTTCTTTGAATTGTTTATACCACTTGTAAATATTTCTTTCCGATATAGGAATGCTCACCGAATGCCTTTTGCAACATTACGCTTCCGCAAACAAAATTGAATGCAAGTTCTTTGTTCAATGAGTTCAGACATTTCAAAAATCGCCGGAATCAGTTTTAGCGTCTCACAAAGCTAAGCGTAACTCAAACGCTAATGAATATTTTGACGTCAAATTTCATACAGATGTCAAGGACAGTGTCAGCAATCTAAAAAAAAAAAAAATTGAAATTCTATTAACCCCGGGAATTTTAAATTGAAAATTGGTTTTGCTTTTGGACTCAGTAGTAAGTAAGTTGTGGAAAATTTCAAGTGTACTGAATTGATAAAGAATTTTGTAGACTATTTGTGTACAAATTTTATCAAGTAAGATTTTGTACTTATTGTGATGAGTAAGTAGACAAATATGATATTAGAATTAAAAAGATTCCAACATCAAATGAGACTTTTAAACACTATATCATACTATTTTCAGTAGTTTTTCATGTTTTTTTGTCAATAGTCAGCGAAGAGGCTGGGATTTAATTGGCAAACATTTATCAGTACCTTCCAGACAAAATGACGTCAAATTAAAAAAAAAAAAAAGAGTGGCACCAACAAATATGCATAATTGCAATTTCAGTTGTAATTATATTATCAAATAATGCAGCAATTAGAAATGAAATGGGTTTCATTCAAATAGGTTTTAATTTAGAGATCATTTAAAATTTTATGCTATTAATATGCATGCCTAAATTAATTGTTAATTATTGATTTAATGTAGAAAAATATATGAATGTTTTATATACACTCATATCCATAAATTAAGGCTCATGAAATTCAGGCAAAGAGAGAGACAGAAGCAAAACAAATTTGACTTATTTGTAAAGTCTATTTATTAAACAAAAGGTAAAGAGCAAAAAAGATGCTATATGTTTGATGTAATTAATAAAAATTGCGATTTTTACTCCCTGGAGCAAATTTCAAAAAGAACCTATTTACAAAAAACAGTATAACATGGTTAGTATGATGGTTAATATGGAGTATGTCTCCCGGACGATGCAATACAGGCCTTACAACGCCTAGGCATGCTGAGTATCAAATTATCAACCTGATCTTGGGGAATATTACACCACTCATCAAGCAATGCCCTCCGAAGTTCCGGTTGACAGGTGGGAGGGGGTTGCCGGGCTGCAATTCGTCGGCAAAGCATATCCACACATGCTCTATTGGATTCAAGTCCGGTGAGTATGCTGGTCAATTCATACGGGTGATATCCTCCAATTGAAGGCATTCGTCTACAATGTTTGCACGGTGAGGACGGGCGTTCTCATCCATAAACAGAAATTCAGCACACATGGCGCCCCGAAACAAACGTACATGTTGTTCCAGAATGACATCCCGATAGATGTGGCCTGTCATCGTTACACTCTGAACATGCAGGTCAGTTCTGGAACCAAGAATAATTCCTCCCCAAACGAGCCATCCTGCATCACCGTAACGGTGTCGTTCAATGGTGTTCTCTTGGTGGTAACGGGTACCTGGCGTTCTCCATATGAAAGTCCGGCGAGAATCAGACTGCAAACTAAACCAGGACTCGTCGGAAAACATCACACAAGACCACTGTTGCGGTGTCCACAATGCATGCTCTCTACTGCAGGTTAATCGCAGGCGACAGTGAGTTGCGGTAAGTGGAACACATCTGACAGGCCTACGAGCTTATAGACTAATGTGCCCTAAGCGTCGGTACACGGTCTGCCTTGAAACTGTCGTACCGGTAGCTGAAGAGAGCTCACGAGACATGTCTGACGCTGTGCTCCGTCTGTTTCTTTTAGCAGTAACTGCTAAATACCGGTCCTCATTCGGTGTTGTAACTCGGGGGCGACCTGTGCTGTAACATCTACTCACATTCCCATCATCTTGGAATCGTTGCCAAAGCCTGGAGATGACACTCTGGGCGATTCCAAGTTCCTTGGATACTTTCAGCTGGGTACGTCCACATTCCAGTCGTCCGATAATTCTACCGCGTAAAAATCATCCAAATGCTTCCTTTGTGCCATAACTATGCGGTTATTGCACTGAAAGGCTTTTAAAGTGCTTGTGAACAATTTTATTTCTTTGCCACCATTCCTTATATATCCCTCTCTTACACGCTCGTCATTGTGACGTACTATCCGCGCCATCTGGTGGTTTCCTGTAATTTGCATATTCTTCTTCAAGATGTGTGTGATAATTCTACAGGTGAAATTTTTATTTTAGAGTTCAATTTCTGTGTGATTCTGAATTATCATTAATTTAAGGACATGAGTGTATATTGATGCAAAGTATTTTGAAATGTAAATATGAAGCATTGCAAGTCCAAGAATCTTTATGAAAATTCATAATAAAATGCTTATAACACCCTAATACTAAACTTATTAACCAACTTCTTTCTCCAAGTAGTATCTTGTAGACTAACAGTTTTTTTTAGTAACAAAAGAAAAACGTAATAGAGGTCAAATATTACTTTATGCAGTATAGTTTTAGTTATTATTAATAAACTAAATATTACTTGGTTATGCGATCAAATATTCTTAGCTATTAAAAAAAAAAAACTAATAAAACATTTTATTGTTTAAAAAAAGAGGGGGGATATATCATCATCATTGTTGAATAAAGATGTCGAGTGCCTGAACCCGAAGCATCTACTCAATGGTATGTGATGGAAGTAGGAAAGAAAAGTCACGATGAATAAATAATAGTAATCGTATGAATTGAGAAGAAAGAAAAATGAAAAACATTGGTGATGAAAATGTAACATGAAATTTATGATCAGTAAAGAGAGCAAAACGATGGAGTAAGGCCAGGTTTAGGAAACGTGGATGATATTTGCTTTTTTTCCAGATAGGAGAGAAGTAGTGAAATTTAGTATAGCTGTTGTTAATTATTGCAAGATGAGTAATGGCATTGAGTGGGAGACACATTAAGGCTTTATTTGGAATGTTATCAGGTCGAGAAGATTTCCGAATGTTGAGATTCTTGATTAAGTTAATTATGTCAAATGGAGAAAAAAATTATCGTTTTGATGATTTTGAGAATCAGCTAAAAAGGATGCTACTGTATCTTCAACATGCTCAATTTGCGAGTCAAGGTAAAGTTCAGTATTTTCTTGAAAAGAGGGTTCAAAGTTTTCAGCAAAAGAGTTGACGTTATCTAAAGATGAGTATATAAGACCTGAGGATCCAACCAGTGGAGGAATATTGGGATATTTTTGGTAAAATATTTGTTTATTTTGAACAGTATAGTCAAAAAACAAACAACAAAACAGTATACAGTAAAACAGTATAGTCAAAACATCTAATCAAGCATTTTTATTTGGCCTATCGACTGGTTTAAAATTTCCTGCAAAGAAAGAATCGTGTTTCAAAATAATTCACACAGAAAAGGATTTATTCTTCAAAATTTTGAAATTAAAAAAAAAAAAAAAAGATGATTATCAATCCAACATGAGGATTAGTTTCAGAAAAACTAACAGTGTTATTGCTAACATAAATGCTAACTGTGTTATTACCATAGATAATGTGCCATACTACAGCGTTTTCACTGAAACCATTCCGAATAAATCAATAAAGAATGAAGGTATTCAAACATGACAGACTTGGAAAAATATTGCTTCATTGACATCCTCAAAAACTGATTTCTATTACTTGTATGCAGAGTTCCTAAAAAATGCATCTTACAAAATGACGTTTTGGTAGCTGATCATGGTCATACAATACTTTGTTTGCATCCATATTTCTATGAATTGAATCCAATTCGAAGTCAAATAAAAGAATAAGTAGCAGTTGAAAATAAAACTTTCAGAGAAGATGAGATAATGGAGCTGACCGAAAAGGCTATAAAAAATAACTGCTACATGTTGAAATTACTATGTGTGTTAATCATTTAAATAAAGAAGAAATCCATATGAGGTGATTAGATAGAATGATAGACACAACAATTGTCAATTTGAAAGTCATCAATAATTCTGAATCTACAGAAACTGCAATTTCAGAAAGTGATTCAGATGAAATGGAAATTTGGTAACCAACATAAAACATTTGCATATCTGTTTCAATAACATATATATATAATTACATTTCAAATATCTATAACCAATTAAAAATTCAACCCAATTTCCGACGAAGAAAATTTAGAATAAAATAGAAAATGAGTAGCATTAAAATTAAACTTTTCATAATCATATGCTTTTAATTTTAAATGAGTATGAGTTTAACAAAATCTATATTAAAAAAATCCCTTGTAGAAAATTAAAATAATCAAGATTTTGTATTTGATGTATATTTTTACAAAATACAAATAAACTTCTTTTGAGTCAAATGAAAAATTAAGAATCTCACATCAACAGTTGGGCTGTTTGGCGGAATTTTCCGGGTTTTCTCGCATACGACATTCAACTTTAGCAAATTCGGGTATTTACCCCTAAAAACGTTCCTTTCATGTCCTGTCGTTGGGCAAATGGCAACTGGCGTATCGATTACGGTGTACCAATGGCGATAGACCCCTTAACCTCCTCATCTTAATCCATATATATACATTTATAATTTGGTGCTTAATGTTAGTATGTGGTAAAAACAAAGTCTCTGAAAATTTTAAAAATAGTACTCTACAAAATTAAAAAATACTAAAAATTAATAAAAGTAAGATAAAAAATAAAAAGTTTAAAATTAGAATTTAAATTAAAAATTCGGTACAATTAAGGAGCAGTTGTAGGCATAAAAATTTGTGTGTGATTAAAGATTATGATTGCTGAAAAAATAAAAAATAAATCTAACATAAACCACCTATAGGTTAACCATTTTTCTAAGTTAAGACGTAATATTGGATGTCTTTAACAGCAGGCTGAGGTGATTCGTTCTGAGCTGTGTCGTCTGCGTAGCAGAATAGGGAACACTAACTATTCAAACAGTTTGACTTTAATGAAGTATATTGGCAGCGTCAGCTGCCCTGAACTTGTTATTGTAGATTATTACGGAGATCCGTAGCGGCGCGTATTACGGAGATCCGCGTAGCGGCCACTAGCTCCTTCTTTGTAAAATGTTGAAACATAGCGGTGGTCTCATGCCCTTTGAGTTAATAAGCAAAATTGATAATTAAATGCCCTTTTTTAAAAATAAAATTATAAAATGAAAAATATCAAAAATGTAGATGTTGATGGAATTAGTTGCATGTAATAACCCATAATATTTTAAGGAATAGAAAGTTTCTAGAGGGAGATTTTCTGTGGAAAATATATGATACATTATGACTTATATGGAAAACGTACACTTACCTTTTATAATAATTTCAAATATTTTTAAAATTTGTGAGTCAATTATTATCGATTGCTGTCAAAATAGGATGTCTACTAAAGGACCTGGGAAAACTTGGAATTCTTTCTAAGAGTGCAATTGAAAAAATTAATTTAAAAATTTTTCTTCGATATCTTCTTAAATATTATCTTGCTCTGATGTTTACAAGTGCAAAAATATCATTTATCTTTATTATTTAATTTTGTTTTGTAACTAAAATTTAACTTATTTCATTAAAAAAAAGTCTTATAACAGTGAAAATTTGATTCTAGAAAACTTTAAAGGAGTAAAAATTTGATTCCAAAAAGCTTTAAGGCAGTAAAAAACTGATAAAAATTATTTTAAAAAAAAACAGATTAATTTTTTTGAAGAATTTATGACACTATTTTTGCCTTAACTTTCCTGTTTTGTTCCACTTTGATAATTTTCTTACGGAATTATAAATTCATCTCTTTTGTAAATATAACATTTGCTTTAATGTTGACTTGTCTTGTTCCAGTCAGAGCTTTTCATGAAATATTACGTTTCTATTTTATCGTCAGGATCATAATCTCCAGTGGTGCAACAACCCCATGGTGGGCCAATGCCGTATGCATTACGTAGAACGCTCTACAGCCATATTAGACCGGGACCGACAGTTTAAAGTAGATTCCAAGCCACTGCAAATATCCGGGCACCGCCGGGACTCGAACTCGAAATCTGTGGCACCGAGCGCTAGTCACTCGACCATCGGGCCCCTTTTCTTTTATACCTCCTCAAAATGTTGTTATGGTGGAATGTATATAATGTTCAGTATACAACAAAGTGTGTGTACAGAAACAGTGTCTACAACAGACCTGCCAGCGGATGAAACCTCAGCCCTAATGTGGGAGTTTTAATTTTTAAATTATAGGGATAGCTGAAACTTTTTCTCTACAAAATGATTTTATTATGCGGAGTTTACATAGAAGGACTAAAAGTGTTCGAAACATTTCAAAATGATATATTGATTTTCCTCCAAGTTATTATAAATCATTATCCAAATACAGATTATTCTTTGTAAATATAAAAATCTTGTACTTATCGGTACTGATTTAAAATATTTCTGTACCATTTTTTAAATAATATTTTAAACAATATAAAGTTTCTAGATGGAGATTTTCTGTGAATTATGATTCATGTTGAAAACGCAAGACATACTAGAATAAATCACCTTCCTTTTATAACAATTTCAAATATTTTTTTTTTTTTAATGTGTGAGTAAATTATTATCTAACCTTATCAAAATATAATGATTACTAATGGATCTTGGAAAATTTGGAATTCATTCTAAGAGTGCAATCTTAAAAATTCATTTATAACATTATCTTACTCTGATATTTACATGTGCAAAAATAACATTTATCTTAAATATTCTTTTTTTTTTTTTTTTTTTTTTTTTTGCTTCTGACATGCATTTTTTTTTTTTTTTTTTTGCATATCGACGCAAAAATTTGGGTTGGAGTTTATTACGATTGAACAGCTCCAAACACTGCTTCGAATCATCAATTCGTTGATGTGTTTGGTCGATTGTGAGCTCGAGCGGCACCCATTTTGAACAGAGCTTTCGCATATCCAAATATTCATTCACGATATGTCCAACACGTTCCTTTGATATCTTTAGTGTCTCAGCTATCTCAATCAACTTCACTTTACGGTTATCAGAAATTATTTTGTGGGGTTTTTTGATGTTTTCGTCGGTAACAGCCTCTTTGGGGCGTCCATTGCGTGCATCGTCCTCGGTGCTCATTTCGCCTCGTTGCAATTTAGCAAACCACTTCTCTACGGTTGATTTTCCAGGTGCAATGCCGAATAATGTTTATTAAGCCATGCCTTGGATTCAATAGTGTTTTTTTCCGCCAAAAAGACAATGCTTTATTAACACACGAAATTCCTTTTTATCCATTTTTTCAAACTAACAAAAGTTGCTTCCCTAAAAATGCTATAACTCGCATACTAATAGTGCAACAGCTGTCAAATTTATACACGTGTCTTTTTGAAGGTAAGGGCTAACTAAAAATCATATGGATTTAATACTAGTAGCGCTATCTATGTGTCAGCCTATGAACCTTTCAGCCCACCTGTTAGTAACTTGGAGGAAAATCAATATACCATTTTGAAATAATTCGAACAGATGGCGCTTTTAATCCTTCTATGCAAACTTCGTATGATAAAATATTTTTGTAAAAATACAAGTTTGAGGCTATCCCAATAATTTAAAATTAAAACTCCCAAGGAATTTAATTTTGAGTTCGAAAACAAATCTAAAGAAACCGTCACTCTAAGAACTTATCTTTAACAAGATTTTCAGTTAAATCTAAAAAGAGATTCCAATAATTATTTTTTATTTTTATATTTCCACATATCAAACCTTCATTTCAGGGTCTTCGCCTTAATATTGAAGAAAAATCAATTGTAATAAAAATAATGCAATAAAATAAAAGGTTTAAAAGAACTACTACATTAAGTGTGGGATTCGATTCAATAAGTTTGGAATAGGTTCTCCTGCTCCTTTTATTAAGAAAAAGAAGCGTTTTAAAAAATTTACGAATGTATCATTAAAGAAATAAGATAAGTAGACTTAATTTGTGCAAGCAATAAATGAAATAGTTTTGAAGGTTTAAAGAGAATACCTAAAGAATACACAGCATGATATCTTTAAAAAATCTGCTTCTGGAGCGTAAGTTTTTAAATTGGGTTTAATCCAGGGAATCTACGAATTTGGAAAGAAAAAACAATGTTGTTGTTGTTGTCGTATCCCTCATGGTAGGAGGGAAGAGGGGTGCAGCTTCTGTTCTGACGGAGCACCCGTTGGTAGAAGTCTGACTTCTGCTCCGTGACGCTCTTACGGTCATAGGTGACCGGGACCTATGATTTAAAGTGGATTCCGAACCACTAGAAACATCCATGGCACCGCCGGAACTCGAACCCTGTGGCATCGAGGGCCAGAGCGCTAGACACTCGGCCATGCAGACCCCTCAAAAAACAATTTTATAACGAATAAAAAATCTAAAGTTAATTGAAGGCAACCTAATCCTTCTCATATACACTGATGTCCATAAATTAAGGATAATTCAGAATCACACAGAAATTGAACTCTAAAATAAAAATTTCCCCTGTAGAATTATCACACACATCTTGAAGAAGAATATGCAAATTACAGGAAACCACCAGATGGAGCGGATAGTACGTCACAATGACGAGAGTGTAAGAGAGGGGTATATAAGGAATGGTGGCAAAGAAGTAAAATTGTTCACAAGCGCTTTAAAAGCCTTTCAGTGCAATAACCGCATAGTTATGGCACAAAGGAAGCATTTGGAGGATTTTTTACTTGGTAGAATTATCGGACGACTGGAATGTGGACGTACCCAGCTGGAAGTATCCGAGGAACTTGGAATCGCCCAGAGTATCATCTCCAGGCTTTGGCAACGATTCCAAGATGATGGTAATGCGAGTAGATGTTACAGCACAGGTTGACCCCGAGTTACAACGCCGAATGAGGACCGCTATTTAGCAGTTACTGCCAAAAGAAACAGACGGAGCACAGCATCAGACCTGTCTCGTCAGCTCACTTCAGCTACCGGTATGACAGTTTCATGGCAGACCGTGTACAGACGCTTAGGGCACATTGGTCTATATGCTCGTAGGCCTGTCAGATGTGTTCCACTTACCGCAACTCACTGTCGCCTGCGATTAACCTGGAGTAGAGAGCATGCATTGTGGACACCGCAACAGTGGTCTTGTGTGATGTTTTCCGACGAGTCCAGGTTTAGTTTGCAGTCTGATTCTCGCCGGACTTTCATATGGAGAGCGCCAGGTACCCGTTACCACCAAGAGAACACCATTGAACGACACCGTTACGATGGTGCAGGATGGCTCTTTTGGGGAGGAATTATTCTTGGTTCCAGAACTGGCTTGCATGTTCAGAGTGTAACGATGACAGGTCACATCTAACGGGATGCCATTCTGGAACAACATGTACGTTTGTTTCGGGGCGCCATGGGTGATGAATTTCTGTTTATGGATGACAACGCCCGTCCTCACCGTGCAAACATTGTAGACGAATGCCTTCAATTGGAGGATATCACCCGTATGGATTGGCCAGCATACTCACCGGACTTGAATTCAATAGAGCATGTGTGGGATATACTTGGCCAACGAATTGCAGCCCGTCAACCCCCTCCCACCTGTCAACCGGAACTTCGGAGGACATTGCTTGATGAGTGGTGTAATATTCCCCAAGATCAGATTGATAATTTGATACTCAGCATGCTTAGGCGTTGTAAGGTCTGTATTGTATCGTCCGGAGACATACTCCATATTAACCATCATACTAACCATGTTATACTGTTTCTTGTAAATAGGTTCTTTTTTGAAATTTGCTCCAGGATGTAAAAATCGCATTTTTTATTAATTATGTCAAACATATAGCATCGTTTTTGCTCTTTACCCTTTGTTTAATAAATAGACTTTACAAATAAGTCCAATTTGTTTTGCTTCTGTCTCTGTCTTTGCCTGAACTTCATTATCCTTAATTTATGGACATGAGTGTATAATCATAGAAAAACGTGATAGTAGTTTAAATTATGTGATCATTAATACAATAAACGAACACTTTAGCCTGACTCGCGGCTCAGTGGCAACTTGTGCCACATTAGGGCTGAGGTTTCATCCGCTGACAACTTTGTTGTAGACACTGTTTCTGTACACACACTTTGTTGTATACTGAACATTACATACATTCCACTATAACAACATTTTGGGGACGTATAAAATAAAAAGGGGCCTGAATGCCGAGTTATTAGCGCTCTGGCGCTCGGTGTCTCAGGTTTCGGGTTCGAGTCCCGGCGGTGCCATGGATATTTGTAGTGGTTCGGAATCCACTTTAAACCGTAGGTCCTTGTCTAATATGGCTGTAGGGCGTTCTGTGTAATGCTGCCACCCCTACCCCGTAAAATGAAAACATCTTCCGTCTAGAAATCTACCAGTAGACAGACGATCTTGGCCCACCATGGGGCTGTTGAGCCACTGATGAGGATGATGAAAAATTAAAACGTAACGTTTTATGAAAAGCTGGATTGAAACAAGGCAGGACAACATTGAAGCAAAAATGTATTTACAAAAGAAATGTATTTATTATTCAGTGCGAAAATTAACAAAATAAAACATAACAGGCAAAATTATTGTTAAGGCAAAATTATTGTCCTAAATTTTTCAAAAAATTCAATGTTTTTTTTTTTTTTTTTATCATTTTTTTACTGCTTTAAAGATTTTTGGAATTAAATTTTTACTCATTTTATGTTTTCAGGAATCCAAATTTCTCTGTGATAAGGGTTTTCACGAAATAAGTTAAATTTTAGTTGCAAAAAAATTAAATAATAAAGGTAAATGCTATTTTTACGCTTTTAATACTTTTGTATAAATTCCGCATGATAAAATCTTTTTGTAGAAAAAAAGGTTTGAGACTACCCCTATAATTTAAAATTAAAACTCCCCAGGAATTTAATTTTGAGTTCAAGGTCCAGCTAAGAACTTATCTTTAACGAGATTTTCAGTTAAATCTAAAAATAAAGATTCCAACATTTTTTATTTTTATATTTCCACATATCAAACCTTCATTTCAGGGTAATAAAAAATTTCAATGTTAATAAAAAAAATGTAGTAAAATAAAAGGTTTGAAAGAACAAGCACATTAAGTTTAGGACCAGATATAATAAGTTTGGAATAGGTTCTCCTGTTCCTTTTATTAAAAAATAAGCGTCTTACAAAAGTTACGGATATATCCTAAAGAATTAAGATATGAAAACCTAATTTGTAAAAGCAATCAATCAAATAATAATATCGAAGGTTTTTAGAGACTACTTTAAGTATGACTAGTATTAAAAAAATCTGTGTCTAGACCATAATTTTTGAAAATCGGTTTAATCCAGGGAATTTACGAATTTGGATGTAAAACAATTTAATAACTAATTACACTCATGTCCATAAATTAAGGATAATGAAGTTAAGGCAAAGAAAGAGACAGAAGCAAAACAAATTTGACTTATTTGTAAAGTCTATTTATTAAACAAAAGGTAAAGAGCAAAAAAGATGCTATATGTTTGACATAATTAATAAAAATTGCGATTTTTACTCCCTGGAGCAAATTTCAAAAAAGAACTTATTTACAAAAAACAGTATAACATGGTTAGTATGATGGTTAATATGGAGTATGTCTCCCGGACGATGCAATACAGGCCTTACAACGCCTAGGCATGCTGAGTATCAAATTATCAATCTGATCTTGGGGAATATTACACCACTCATCAAGCAATGCCCTCCGAAGTTCCGGTTGACAGGTGGGAGGGTTTGACGGGCTGCAATTCGTCGGCCAAGCATATCCCACACATGCTCTATTGGATTCAAGTCCAGTGAGTATGCTGGCCAATCCATACGGGTGATATCCTCCAATTGAAGGCATTCGTCTACAATGTTTGCACGGTGAGGACGGGCGTTGTCCTCCATAAACAGAAATTCAGCACCCATGGCACCCCGAAACAAACGTACATGTTGTTCCAGAATGGCATCCCGATAGATGTGGCCTGTAATCGTTACACTCTGAACATGCAAGTCAGATCTGGAACCAAGAATAATTCCTCCCAAACGAGCCATCCTGCACCACCGTAACGGTGTCGTTCAATGGTGTTCTCTTGGTGGTAACGGGTACCTGGCGCTCTCCATATGAAAGTCCGGCGAGAATCAGACTGCAAACTAAACCTGGACTCGTCGGAAAACATCACACCAGACCCTGTTGCAGTGTCCACAATGCATGCTCTCTACTCCAGGTTAATCGCAGGCGACAGTGAGTTGCGGTAAGTGGAACACATCTGACAGGCCTACGAGCATATAGACCAATGTGCCCTAAGCGTCTGTACACGGTCTGCCTTGAAACTGTAGTACCGGTAGCTGAAGAGAGCTGACGAGACAGGTCTGATGCTGTGCTCCGTCTGTTTCTTTTGGAAGGCCAACTGAAATACCGGTCCTCATTCGGCGTTGTAAATCGGGGTCGACCTGTGCTGTAACATCTACTCATATTGCCATCATCTTGGAATCGTTGCCAAAGCCTGGAGATGACACTCTGGGCGATTCCAAGTTCCTCGGATATTTCCAGCTGGGTACGTCCACATTCCAGTCGTTCGATAATTCTACCACGTAAAAATCATTCAAATGCTTCCTTTGTGCCATAACTATGCGGTTATTGCACTGAAAGGCTTTTAAAGTGCTTGTGAACAATTTTACTTCTTTGCCACCATTCCTTATATTCCCCTCTCTTACACTCTCGTCATTGTGACGTACTATCCGCGCCATCTGGTGGTTTCCTGTAATTTGCATATTCTTCTTCAAGATGTGTGTGATAATTCTACAGGAGAAATTTTTATTTTAGAGTTCAATTTCTGTGTGATTCTGAATTATCCTTAATTTATGGACATGAGTGTAAATCTAAAGTTAATTGAAGGCAACCTAATACTTCTCATATATAATCATAGGAAAAACGTGATAGTATTTTAAATTATGTGATCATTAATACAATAAACGAATACTTTAGCCTGACTCGCGGCTCAGTGGCAAGGTGTGCCACATTAGGGCTGAGGTTTCATCAACTGGCAGCTTTGTTGTAGACACTGTTTCTGTACACACACTTTGTCGTATACTGAACATTATATACATTCTCCATAATAATAATTTTGTGGGGGTATACAATGAAAAAGGGCCTGATGGCCGAGTGTGACTGGAGCTCAGTCGCTATACAGGTTTCGGGTCCGAGTCCCGGCGGTGCCATAGATGTTTGTAGTGGTTCGGAATCTAATTTAAACCGTAGATCCCGGTCTAATATGGCTGTAGAGCGTTCTGCGTAGTGCTGCCAGCCCTGCCCCTCAAAAATACAACCTCTCCCGTCTAGAAAGCTGCCAATAGGCAGATGGCCTAGGCCCACCATGGGGCTATTGCACCACTGAAGATGATCATCATGACGATAAAATAAAAAGTAATATTTCATGAAAAGCTCTTACTGGAACAAGACTAGTCAACATTAAAGCAAAAGTTATAGTTACAAAAGAAATATATTTATAATTCAGTGCCAAAATTATCAAAGGTGAACAAAACAGGAAAGTCGATGCAAAAATAATGTCGTAAATTCTTCGAAAAATTAATCTGTTTTTTAAATAATTTTTATCAGTGTTTTTACCAAATTTTCACTGTCATAAGGCTTTTTTTTTAACGAAATAAGTTATTTTAAATTAAGTCATTAATTTTTATATTTACGAAGAATAATCTGTATTTGGATAATCATTTATATTAACTTGGAGGAAAATCAATATATCATTTTGAAATGATTCGAACAGATGGCGCTTTTAATCCTTTTATAGAAACTGTTGAGACTGTCCCTATAATTTAAAATTAAAACTCGCCAGGAATTTAATTTTGTGTTCAAAATCCAACCGTAATTCTAAGAACTTATCTTTAGAAGGTTTTCAGTTAAATCTAAAAAAAAAAGTTTTCGATGGCGCTTTTAATCCTTCTGTGGAAACTTCGCGTCATAAAATCTTTTTTGGAGAAAGACAAGTTTGAGACTGTTCCTATAATTTAAAATTAAAACTGCCACTAAATACTATATGCATATAATTAATTTTGTTATTGTAATTCAGAAAATAGTATTATTTTTATCCCAATAAAAGTACATGAATTTTATATTTAAAGAGAATAATATGTATTTGGATAATTATTTATAGTAACTTGAAGGAAAATCAATATATCATTTTGAAATTATACGAACAGATGGCGCTTCAAGTTTGAGTTCAAAATCCAGTTAAAGAAACCGTAATTCTGAGAACAACTTTCTTCTTTAACAAGGTTTTCAGTTAAATCTAAAAAAAGATGTCAAGAATTATTTTTATTTTTATATTTCCACGTATTTCAGGGTTTTTGTTTTAATATGGAAGAAAAATCAATCGTAATTAAAATAATGTAATAAAATAAAAGGTTTAAAAGAATTACTACATTAAGTGTGGGATTCGATTTAATAAGTTTGGAATTGGTTCTTCTGTTCCTTTTATTAAGAAAAAGAAGCGTTTTAAGAAGGTATGGATGTATCATAAAGAAATACGATAAGAACACTTAATTTGTACAAGCAATAAATCAGATAGTTTTGAAGAGAATACTTAAAGAATGCATAGCATGATATCTTTAAAAAAATCTGTGTCTAGAGCACAAGTTTTTAAAATGGGTTTAAACCAGGGAATTTACGAGTTTGGATAAAAAAAACAGTTTAATGACTAATTAAATCTAAAGTTAATTGAAAGCAACATAATTCTTCTCGTATATATATATTTTTTCTAATGCAGTTGGAAATCACTTAGACAATTGTCTTCTATGCCTTAAGGCTAGCGTCGCACTGACGTTAATCACTTAGTACTACCCAGGAGGTACGGGTAGCTTGAAGATATGCTACGGACGTGAGTAACACTACACCCAGAAAGTTCTTCGATCACATTACTCCGGGACTTACGATTTCAAGTGGTTTCCGAACCAATACAATCATCTATGGCACCGCCGAGACTCGAACCCGAAACCTATGTTTTCGAGCTCCAGCCACTTGGCCGTCAGGCCTCATATCAATAAAAAGATAGAATAGTATTATTGAGCTCTAAATAGTGGCTTCCAAAAATGTAAAACTCTTTTAAAATTATAAATAAAACTGCTCTAGAAAGAATTTGGAATATTAATTAATATTTTTTATATATTAAAATGTAATGAATATATATAGTACATGGTATTAACATGAAATATTAATAATTAATAATTAGAATAATTAGAATTAGTTTCTTGAACAGAATAAAACAAAAAAATTTTTGGTTGCATTAAGTTCCATCAGGCCCGGTAAATTAATTTTCAGTTAATGTTCCACATCTATCTATGTTATTTTCAAATCTATAAGATGAACTATGACTAATAATTCAAATACTCTAGTTAAGCTTTCTACAACAGGTAATCCAAAGCACCTGTTGAAATGGTTCGTTTCTACACGTTTAAAGAGAGTTTTTGAATTGAATGCGGGTGAGTCATCTGTCAAATTCAGCCAAACAATAAGAAGAAAAAAATTCAGCTTCAATCAAATAGAACCTTTATTCTTCACAAAAATGAAAATTATGACCAAAGTAATAATTTTACAGCTTTTACTAAACAGAAACCTACTAGTTACACAGAAAAAATTACACCTTTTATAATTTTTATTGTCAACTTGGCATTATTGTTAGATTAATGAACTCTGTTTCAGCATGTTATGTTGTATTATCTGTTTTTTTTTTTTCGTTGTTCTTTTTTTTTTGCTGTAACTGTTCATAATCTGCCATTGGAAATATAAAAAAAATAATTTTTATTGTTATAATATAATTTATAAGGTAAACAAAGCTGTCAGCAAGCAAATAAAACAATATGCTACGATTATGTCAGGCCGGGACCTACAGTTTAAAGTGGATTCCGAACCACTACAAACATCCATGGCACCACCAGGATTCGAACCTGAAGCCCCAAAGGCCAGAGCACTTGGCCACCAGGCTGCTACCTAATAGGGGTTTTCCGGGTTTTCTCCCGCACGATACGCAAATGCGCAAATTCCCGTTAAAAGTAATGACAATCTTTCTTCAGCGACACGGAGCCAAATCAGACTTCTACCTACGGGTGCTCCATCACAATAGAAGTTGCCCCCCTTTCCCTCCTTCCATGAGTAGAATACTCATGGGGTGTCTAAATCCGTCAACGTAAATGTCAAATCCGTCCAACGTATCAAGACACTGAGGATTAGACACAACAACAATAACGAACAGGGCCTGAATGGCCGAGTGGCTAGCGCTTTGGCGTTCGGTACAACAGGTTTTATGTTCAAGTCCCAGCGGTGCCATGGATGTTTGTAGTGGTTCGGAATCCACTTTAAGTCGTAAGCCGGTCTCATATGACTGCAAGAGCGGCACGGAGCAAAAGTCAAACTTCTACCTGCGGGTGCTCCATCCCAACAGAAGCTGCCCCCTTTCTCTCCATACATGAGTAGATCACTCATGGGATGTCCGTCCCACACTGTAGGCCATCGAGGATTAGTCACAACAACGAATAGTTTCTTATCACACAACAGTTGTATCATATCTAGACAAATTTTTTACTCCTATTTGTAATTTCATATTATTGTGGATATGCTGACAAAGAATTATTTCATCTTAAACCAAAAAATCGTATTATAACTGAAGCTTATTTAAAAATTCTGGGAAGTTCTGGTATTTCTCGAGAACTTGTAAATCAATCTAAAGAAATCTTAATTCTAGTTTCTTTAAGTCTTCGTAAATCTAGATTTTCAGCACAAGGGAGAATAAAGGAGCAAATGATTTAACGCCTAGTATAACAAGCCGAATCTTGAGTCATTGTTAATGCAAATTGTTTTACCACCACACTTGAATGCCTTTATTTAAAATAAACAACATTAGTATTTGTATATATTTTTTTCTAATGCAGCTGGCAAACACTTAGACAGCTGTCTTGGATGCCTTAAGGCAAGCGCTGCACAGACGTTACTCACTTTGCATTACCCAGGGGCGCGTGTAACTTGAAGATAAGCCATGGACGCGGAGTAACAATGCCCCCGCAACACTCTACGATCATTAAACCTTAGCCTACGGTTTAAAGTGGATTCTAACCACTACAAACATCCATGGCACCGCCGAGACTCGAACCCTGTTGTACCGAGCGCTAGCCACTCGGCCATTCAGGCCCGTAGCATTTGCATATTATTACGTATAACATTTAATGACAGAAAATTCATTTATTTAATGTGCAAAATTTAAGTTTAAAAATTTAAAAATATTATTCTGAAAATAATCTTTATCAAATTGACAAAAATGAATCAAGATTTTCAGCACATTATTTCCCAGGAGACATTTTTGTGCTATAAATAATATAACATGGGAAAATTTTTGCATTGAACAAAAAAAAAAAAGATGTGTCTAAGCAAAGAATAATTATAGCCGGAGGCACGAAATTTAATCAAATCATTCCGAAAGTAATTATATTTTGAATTGAAATTTATTTTCCTATTTATGGATATGAAAAGCTATCTGAAAACATTCATTTCCCCATCGACATTGTATTTTTACAATTCAATTATAAGTCCTGTAAAAATAATTGTTCGCAAAGAAATTTCATATTTTCATGTTTAGAAAGCAAATTAAAATAAATGAAATGTTAAAAAGAGAACTACACAAGTGTCTATTTTATAAATTATTTTTCCCTCAGAGATCATGATTCATATTCACATCCTGAATATTTCCTGATGGGTGCTGAATAAAAAAATCCCCACTTCTAGTATTCTAGTATCGCCTAGTTTTTTGTGTGTCAAGGTATAACTTTGTTTTCATTGCAGAACAAGTCGACATTCTAAGAGTTCCAAAAACATTCCAAATATTGACTCGAGACGCCCACATACGTTATTAGAATAATTTCCGAATCTCCTTTGTTCTCAATGCAATGACTGTAACGCATGGAGCAATGTTG